>CAUYRT010084246.1:0-37872 GCA_963574885.1 Lepilemur ruficaudatus
GGAGGCTGAGGCAGGAGGATCGCCTGAGCCCAGGAGTTTGAGGTTGCTGTGAGCTAGGCTGATGCCACAGCACTCTAGCATGGGCAACAGAGTCAGACTCTGTCTCAAAAAAAAAAAATTTAAAAATTAAAAAAAAAAGAACAAAATCAGATGGCTTACGTATTGATTTTCTTTTACAAACATGGAAATAAAATGTTTTATTAATAGACAATCATTTAAAAATATCTGGATGCTTTCTCGTTACAAATGGACAACAACTTCACTTCCTTTGATTTCCAACACTCTAATCACAAATGACAAATCTGAGATTACAAAAGTCAGAGTAGACTACAGTGAGATGCATCTGCATTTCAAGTATTAAGATCTTTGATGTTGATTTTAAAAAATATTCTTATACCTAAGATATATTAGGAAATATTGAAAAGGAAGAACATACATTGAAGAGAGTAAAATTTAAGAGAGTCATATTTTTAAAGAAATGCTATTTAGAGAAAAGTATATATAATGCTACCTATAAGGTTAACACAAAATAAATACTAGGACTTAGGGGTACACTAAACCTAAATACATAAACAATAATAATAGGTAATAATTATATGATGCTTACTCTGTGCCAGGTTTTATCCTAAAATATTTTTAGATAGTTTATGTATATATTTTATATATTAGACAAACTATTTTTGTTATCATGGATATATAGGATGATCTGGCAATTTTATTTAAATCTTAGACATGTACAACTATGCAAAAATCTTGTGGTATTTCATTGGATTTGGTGATATAACATCGATATAGCAATCTTACTCTCTTTTGAATAAATTCTTGTATTTTGGACAAAAATATGATGTTAACTTAGTGTTGAATTTGTGTAGGATGTATTGTTTGGGAGAAAAATTGAAAAATACTAAAGTAATTACTTCCTCTACATTCCCCCACCCTCCAACATACCCTCTGCCTCTTAAGGACAATATTGTAAAGCTGTTTGTATAACCTCTAGTATACTTCAAAGTAAAAGTACCTGTTAAGAAGGACAAGAATGTGAGCCAATTACAGAACTGCAAAGTTGTATTTTGAGAGTAATATCTGTCTGTGAATAAAACTATATAAACCAATAAAGACTGACACTTGAGTAAACCTAGAACATAATTGTTAGAAACATTTTTACTTTTGCTAAAACTGAGTCACATAAATCTTTACCTTCATCGAACACTTAGTGGATACTAATGCTGTAAAATGGAGGATGGATAGTTTCCCTCTCATTACTATAACATATAAGTATTTGAAAATAGTCAATCTCTTATAAACAGAAAGCAAATTTACCCTATCTAGCTATTTAGCCTCTCTGTTTATGCCGAGGGAGAGTTCATGGAACTCCAGGAAAATGGATACATGATAATTAGCTGTGCCTAGTTTAGTAACAGGCATTGATATAAGCAAGAGACCTAAACTATTTCATAATTGAAGAGTATCTCTTAGAAAATGAAAACTTAATTTTCTTCTGCTGTCACATTCAATTTCTCAGTGGACAGGACCAGGAGGCCACATTTTCTAGTGAATATGATTGAATTAGAATAAATGATACTTATTAAGCATTCCTTTAGAACCCTGTTAAAATACTCCTAAATAACTGCATCATCACAGAATTGAAGCATTTGGAGACACCACACTTAACTCATGGATTTAATAAAGGAAGCATTACACTGTACCGAATTTCTCATATTATCAAAAGGAATTCCTTATAAAATGCAAGAAAAAATACTAAATTAATGATAAACGGTCAGCAGATAAGGGTAATCAAAGACTAAATATTTTAAAAGTTTAGACCTGATTTAGATAGCAATTTATATTTAGTTCAAAAGTAAATTGTTCTCTGAAATTAAGATACATTGTTTACACATCAAGTGTGTAAAAGTCAATTCTCATATATTTAAAAAACTTGGCTCTATTTGTTAGGTATTCATTGACTACCTGTTCTTGAGAATAAACTTATAGTAGAATCTTTTTACATAAAAGTTCTGTCATGAAAAGTTATGCATGTTACATATCTTAGCCAAAAAGAAAAAACTCAACCACTGGATTTGTGGCTATATATTAGGTATGGTTATATATTATGAATGTATAGCATAATATAATGCTATATAATGAATATATAACATAGCATATATTTTGAATATATTACATAATGATTTTCTAGCCAAAAATATCTACAGTTACAAATAGAACTTTTTCATTAACATAAGAAAACTATCAGCTAGGTTTTTATAAAAATAGATATTTACGTAAGATGCAATTTTTAAATGATAATCCCTAAAATTAGAATAAAGATGAGTTAGTTAATGCACGCTTGCTCAGGCTGGTCTCGTTAACTCCTGGCCTCAAGCAATCCTCCTTCCTCAACCTCCTAAAGTGCCAGGATTATAGGCATGGGCCACCATGCCTGGCCAATAATTTAGCTTTAATGCTAATGTCTTATTTATCACCTTTCAATGTTTGTAGTAATTAATCATATTTGAACAATTGTCTTAGTATAGAATGAGTGTTAGAACTATACTTCCACATACACACACACCTATATACTTACCTGTTTATTGACATTTTTCCTTATTAATAGGTTTAGTGGGTACAAGTCAAATTCTATTACATGTATATATTATATAGTGGCAGAGTCTGGGCTTTTGGTGGATATTCTTTCATAAACTAAAATTTACATGTTTTTTTAATAAACATGTTATATGCCTTTATTGGCCTACCTCGCCTACTTGGTTTCAAGGTATTCAAAGACAGAATAAATATCTTCTGTTGGATTTTTTTTTGTAAATACTTATTGTGTTCCTGTTACAGGGGAGAGAACTAGCTCTACCCTAGCAGAACTTACAGAAAGAAAAGGAGAACCACAAAAAGGTAATGTTATTGTGGGATGATAACAGGTAATAAACAACAGGGAAGTATACAAGTAAGGCAAAAGTGAGGGCCACTTGCTCCATCAGGTAGCTCATGGAAGGCTTCTTGGAAGAACTAGTGGCAGAGCTGCACCCTGAAGGCTAAGAAACACCATATAGCAAAGAAATGTGCAGGGGGCATTTTAAGCCAAGGCAAGAATATAAACGGAGACTCAGAGGCATGAAGGGAGTGTGATGGAGTGGCATCACTTCAAGTACCTGGATAAAACTTGCTGCAAAATGTTTGATGTGAGTGGCCAGAGTTGAAGGTGAGGAAGTGGATGATAGTTAGGACATTAAGGGCCTTTCACGGATTTTATTTTTCCAGCCCTAGGGAGAATTTTGAGTAGAGCTGCTTCTTCCTGCCAATTTATGTTCGCATGTCAACACTTCAACACAGTGACTTGCTTACAGTTCTTCCAGCAATGTCAGAGATTGTTTCCTCTCCAGCTTTAATCAACTTTAAATATTAATGAAATACAGAAGACTGTTAATGCAAATGATATTCAGAGACAATGGATTGAAAAATCTTCTAAAACAAAGCTAAGCGTGTTGAATTATATCTGAAATTAGCTCTTGGTAAATAGTACTGAATCAATGAGTTAGTGAGGATTTGTCTCTGGGCAGGACCATGTGAGTATGAAAAATATTTTTTAAAAAATCAGAAGAAGAAGAGAATAAGTACAAGACTTAAAAATCAAAAGCAGTTCCAAGAGGGTTTTTGGGTCAGACCTTCATTGATAGCCCTCCCTCTATGCTGTAGGAGGGGTACAGAGAAGCCTCTCACCTGGGCAAGTATACTTCCACTTTTTGCTTCTTCACAGAGTTTGCCCATTCTTCAACCAGCTGTGGTTTGACCAATGGCTCCAGGGTAGCCAGTGGAACTTCCTGTCTGGACAGTACCAGCATCATGCTTATCTCATCTCCCTCATATGGTATTTCAAGGACTTGGTAGATTCCACCAGCTTCATTGGAGCCATCACTAAATTCTCCTAAAATGAAACAAACAGACAAACACAAAACCATAATCGGCCTATATCAAAGCTTTTTTTTAAAAAAATTTAAATTCGTTGTAAGTTTCTTCTAAAATGGTGTATAGAATATAAGAAATTCAGGCATCTGAGAAAAAGAGGTTTTATTTGAAAACAGGCCCTGAAATTCAAATGAATCCTCAGCCCTACAGAATTTGTTTTATTTTAGAATCCACAGTTATTTCATATTTGTCATAACACGTTCTCTAGACTTGCTTTTCATTTTTAAATGAGATAATTTAAAGAATATCATTAGAAACAATGAAAAGTCCTGGTTAGAAAAATAAAGCCCTTGTTCCAAGTTGGATATTAATTGCATTTATCAATATCCACTTGGTTTCTAAGAAGGGAAAATTTGACCACGTAATACTTGTCATTCTATTATCACCACATCTATAAGTTTAGAGGCAAAGATTGCAAAGCCAAAATGAAATATAAACATTCTACAATAGTTAACTAGTGCATTTGTGATAATTAAGGTCTCCAAATTAGGTAATTAGGTAAATAAATTAATTGGCTTTGTGCTCTATGAATTTAGCCAAGTTAACTAGGCTTATATATTTTTAAAAAAAGTCTTTAAAACAAATTGTTCTGCCACTACTTTAAAATTTTTCCTATTTTCAAAAATAAGTATAATGTTTTGGTTATGAATATTTTCCTATAACTGATCAAGGTCCTTTAGACATCACACTAAACATTTTGGTTTTCATATAAATAGGTATTTTCCTTCCTTATTTTGACTGTTAACCTGATTAGCCGTAATTGTAGTCTTTTAATATGACAAAATACTTTTAACTAGAGTAAACAATTAGTTCTAATATACACTTGGCTTAAAATTACATTTCTGCTTATGACTTAATAAATTATTATAATTTATTATAGTATATAGGAAGGAATAATATCCTAAACTTCTGAAGAGGCCAATGAGACATCTAAAAATAATGTCAAGGATATTGAGTCATATCACAAATTATAGTTTCTCAATAAATAAAACAATGAATGAACAATTATGTCTGGCTATACAAGTATGAAATCAAAATTTTAAAGGAAAAAAAGTCCTTGAATGAGAAGAATGCTTGAAATTCAAAAGGTGGTGCAGGACCTAAATCTGGTTCACTAAAAATCATCCCAAAGCCAGTGACTTTTTGGAGTAAATCAGAATGTTTTTGCACAATGTCAGGTATTTTCAGATGAATAAAGCCATTCTGCAGAAGTGATCAAATTTATAAATTAAAAAAAAATATTGAAAAACTGTCACTGCATATAATATTCACTGAAGATCTAATTAGAGGCCTTTGAAAATGGAGCCAAGGAAATTGAATTGTAGCCCAAATTAAATTGACAAAGAATTAGAGTAATGAATATTTCATGTTCTTTCTTAGAAATTTATTGATATACTGTAAGAAGAGGGAAATAAAAGCCAAAATGTCTTACCATAATAAAATTCTCCTTGTTGATACATCATTGGAATTTGTACTTCACTTTCATCATCTTTAGTGAAAGAAAAGGTTCTAGTATTTTCAGGTCTAAACTGTGACTTCCAGTTCCCCTTGAAATAGACAGCATTGATGAGGGCCAGATGAGTGGCAGCATCAAAATCCCTTGGGGATACCAAATCTTTCAACAGATCTATTTAGGAAAAAATGAACAAATAAAAATCCACATTAAATTGGAAGGTGAAGGATAAAATGGTCCAGAAAAACTGTATACCAAATTTATTTAGGTCATTAAATATGAAATGTCTGATTTTGAATCAAAAATGTAGTTTATTATATCTCAAACAAGAAGTAGTACAATTAATTAAAGTATGCCCCTAAACTGTTGACACAGTTTTGCCGTCTTCATGGTAGCTTGTTTATGCCAGCAGTGAAGTAGCCTGGAGAGCGAGTGGTGATGAAATTGCGAAAGATGTTTTCCACAGCTTTTTGAGAACTGAATATTTTTCCTTACATGCAGTGGTCCAATACCTGGAAGAAGTGGTAGTCAGTGGTGCAAGGTCTTGCAAATATGGTGGATGACAGAGTTTCTAAGTCCAGCCTCCGTAGTTTGAGCAGCATTGTTTGTGCGACATATGGTGAAGTGTTGTCTTGCAAGAGGACTGGCCTTTCTCTATTGGCCAATCTCTGCTGGTTAATCGCAAGCGTCCTCATCATTTCATCCAGATGGTTGCAGTAGACATCCTCTGTGATCAGTTGACCAGGTTTTATGAAACTGTAGCGTATAATACCAGCCCTGGACCACGAAATAGACACTGGTTAGCTTTTTTTTTTTTTTTTTTTGATGAATACTCAGTTTTGGACTGTGTTTCAGTGCTTCATCTTTATTCAACCATTGTGCCGAAAACTTGAAATTGTCAAAAAGAATCCATTTTTCATCACACATAACAATATGGTGTAAAAATTGTTCTCCTTTATGTCATGAGAGCAAAGGAAGGCAAGCCTTGAGACGATCTCTCTTCTGACACTCGTTTAATTCATGATGTATCCACTTATCCAGCTTCTTTACCTTGCGCATTTGTTTCAAATGGTACAATATTGTTGGAACAGCATGTCAAACCTTGCTGCTAATTCACATGCAGGTTGAGATAGACTGGTTTCTACTACAGCTTTCAGCTCATCATTATCCACCTTGGTCTCTGGTTGCCCACGTGGCCTATTTTCAAGATTAAAATCACCAGAATAGAACTTCTTAAGGCATTGATGTACTGTGTGTTCATTAGCCACATTCTTCCCAAACACCTAGTTGGTATTTCAAGCTGTCTGTGCTGCATAAGTTCCATGACAGAACTCATATTTGAAAATAACACAAATTTTGACTTATCCATGGTTTCATAAAAATTACTCTAAAAAAATTTGAAAGATAATCATAAGCCAAATTATGCATTTGAAAGAATGAGGATGTACCTTCACAATAAAAATAAAACAAGAAGTGTCAGACTGAAATGTCAGAGATACCAATTGTCAAATTTAGTACTTAAGGAAATTGGACATTTCATACTTAATAATTTAAAACACAATACAAATTAAAAGTATCTTACTTTCAAAGGGAAAAAAAAACTACGCATACACACACACACAATTATATATGTATTAGCAATATAGGGCATCTGAACACTCATACCACCTAAAATAATACTGGTAGCATCTTGACACACAAACTACGAAACCACATAAAACAGAATCTCAGGCTTCACTACCTTCTAGTTGCAATGATACATGTAAAACTCTTAACACAGAATAAGCATTCAAAAATGTTTCTAAATTTATTCTTGAACAACGTACGTTATTAAATTTTATCCAATTCAAACTTTTCCTGCATATATATTGGGCATCTTTCTGCCTATTAATACAGCAACTGCTTTTGACTAGGGGAAAACAGATTAGTGAAAGCCAATTTAACTCATGATGCATTATTTTCTATCATTTGAAATGTTCCTTTCCAAGTCTATTTTTAAAAGATGTTGGGTCTTTGCTGTTTGCTAAAGTGTCTAAAGAAGTTTAAAAACAAACGGATTTTAATAATTCAATCTATTTCAGGATTATTACACTTAATTTACTCTTAGAATGTTAAAAAACTAAATATAAGTTTCTTTTACCCTACATTTTAATCTCATAGTTAAAAAACACAGGACCAAAATTTGTTCTGTATTCTTTCATTTTATTAATCATAGCACTTAAGTTAAAGGTGCCTCAGCATTTTGGGGATTATAGGATACTCAGTATCCCGTTTGTTGCTAAACAGCTTCTAGTCTGTGAACTAACACGCCCACAGATTCCTTCAAGGCAAAGCCCTGCAAAACTCCTGAAACCTCTCACATCTCTTAGTCCTATTTCCCAGCATCTACTTTTAATGTAGTCTCATTTTTTAGATCCTAACTTCAATTATTTTGCCAGTAAAGTTGAAAAGTAAACATTTAGAAAGCTTAAGTACATTTTAAAAATATGAAATAGAAATGAAATCTAGAATAAATGCATCTCACTCTAATTTCTTTCCACTTGTTTGGGTTTAAAATGGGCTGCTTTTTAAAAAATGAATCCTATACAATTCTTTTTGATCACCAAACAAGTTTTGTGGTTCAAAAGCCAACAAACATCTTTAAACTTTGATTTTTAACTTTCTTATTTGATATTAATCATATTGTTAAGAGATCCACCAAGTGCCATTCTGTCTAGTAACTAATCTATTAGTCAGCTCAAGCAAAATTCCATACAGTAGTTGAGATTACTGTACAGAGGAAACCATCCATCAGAGAGCACAGATTTCAGATTATCAGTGTCAAATTCTATGTACACCAAAAGATTTAACTTTCTCAAATGTTCATTCATAGATAATGTTTCTAAAATAGACTGTAATCTATACTAAATAATTATTAGATATTCAACTAAATGCTAGCTAACATTCAAAATGTAAAAGAAGAGGACAAATACTTTCAGAAGTAAAAGATAGTTACAACTAAGCTAGTCGAGAAGGAAAGGAGCCAAATGACATACTGTTTGTGTTATTCTCCACCCACTTATTAATGTCGTTGGCCACGGCTATATTTTGACTGAAGTCCACATGATTTACTTCTGCATGAAAGTATTTTTTCATCATTTTCAAAAACTCATCATTGATATGAAATCCATTTTGCACAAAGAGGGAATTGGCAATTTTCATCACATACTGGCTCTCTTCAGCAGTTACCATGTTAGAAAAATCCTCCAAGAAAGAAAATTCTTCACCTGCAAGATGACAGAGGACAAGTTTATTAGTGGAACAAACATCATGAAAGATCAAGGAGGGGGAAGAGGCATTAAAACACAGGGCAGATTAACAGAACAAGAGCCCAAGGGAGAAGTGCCAGGCTTATTCCCCACATTGACATGGTAAGGCAGTTCCAATACTTGTAATATTTCTAGGTGTTCAAATTAACTTTTTACAGATTAATATTATTAACTGATGTTATTTTTTATTCCATTGTCCTCTTGCTAGAATCTACAAAGTAGAGATTTTTAAGTTGTTTTCTTTCAAAGTACTCATATTACTTTCATTAAATCAGTCTTATTTTACAATTGTCAAAATGAATTAATTATTTAGTTTAAAATCTAAGATATTCCTTTAAATTTGACTCAGTAGACTTTTAAAAAATCTTAAAAATAGAAAATTAGAACATACTAATTCTTTACTTCTTAATGAGTTAATTCACATGTATATTAGAAGTATTAAAATAGAAAGCATACATCATGTCAAATTGATTACAAAATACCTTTTGGCTAGAAATTTCCTCCAATAAATATAATTTTTATAAGATAACGTTTCAAAAAAGGCCTTGGATGCTATTTAAAAAAAGGATGATACAGTTGATTTTAAGCAAAAGTTTCAGATATTCTTAGAAAACCATGTTGTCTTTCTTTGTAGCACCCTTCATAGCTGTAAATTTTCATTTATTTGTGTGATAAATGATTAATATATACTTCTCCCTCTAGACTGGAAACACCAGAATAATGTTTGCTTTTGTCTATCACAGTGGAGTTTATTTGTAATAATAATTTTAAAAAGATGTAATTTCCTTAGATTCACTCAGCCAGAAATGGAACCAGAGCCAGAATTAATACCTTTCTTGGGTTTCCTAATCCTTCTCCTAGCCACACCATCTCAATGAAATCATTTCTTGCCCTGTGTAAATATTACTGCTTCTGGCATAAGAAGACAACATAACTGAATTAAAAGTTAAAGTCAAAAGTCTTGAGAAATCAAACTTAAGCACACTTACCATTTTTCAGGCTGTCATACCCCATTGAATGGCGGATTTCTTTCTGGGTAGACCCTTGGGCCCCGAGTTCTATCATTCCCATTGCAAGAGCAATACTCAATGGAGAGAAGAGAATATTTTCATCTTCCCCTGTGGCTCTAAGATGGTTATACATATTCACTGATAACTCAGTGATGGTTTCACCAGGGAAAGTGGCCCCTAAAGCCATACTTTGTAGAATCAGCAAAGAGAAGAGTCCAAGGAAAGCCATCATGGAATAATTTCAAGCCTAAAAAATAATAATTTGCATATTAATTATTAATTTTCTTAAAGAAATGAGGGACAGGTAAAAATATAAAGAATTATTTCTTGGCAAAGTTGCAAAGCAAGCCAAAGATTTTTAAACACATACTCTATGTGTTTAATAGCTCTATAACAGAAGCCTCATTAGACGATATGATAGAAGATGCTACTTTTAAAAAGTCAATTAAAAGTCAAATGAACAAATAATATTGCTAAATTGTGAGGATTCTCCCAGGAATAAAATAGCCATGGTCACCACCTTCATGGGGTTGAGAGTATGTAAAGTTACATATCCAGCAAGTAATTATAAGTCATGTTTGGTGAAGCTAATTTATCAATTTTTCATAGTCTTGCCACATATATGTTGATCATGATTTTGTACCAGCTTATTCTAGCTTCCACTAAACTATGTAGGAAAATAGTTTAGGACAAATACAATAAGAACCAAAAGATGTTTACAGGGCTTAAGATTAACTAGCAGAGTTAGGCAATGAAAAATGCCACTTTACTCATTTACTACAATTTATAAAATTAATGCACCTTGCGACTGGGTTACCAACTGGCAAGAAGAGATCAGACACACACCTGCCACAAGTCCCAGTGTGTTCAGCCCAGGCTGCAGAGCTCACAGGAAGTGGTAACCCAGGGAGCAGACTCAGCACATCCTGTGTGGTTGGTCCTCACAGGTTGGTTCCCTATGAGGCTGCTGCTCCCAGTGACAATCTTTGGGCGGGGAGAAGCCTCCTGCTAAAGTTGAGAATAAAGTTGAATTCTTGCTACATTAATGGGGTGGGGAACCTAGGGCCTCAAGGCCACATGTGGTCCCCCAAATCCCCAAGTGTGTCTCCCCAACCAAATCCAAACTTCATAGAACAAATTCTTTTATTAATAAAGGGATTTGTTCTGTAAAATTTGGATTCAATCAAAAGTCTGCAATCAAGGGTCCAGAAGGCCATAGTGGCTCCAAGGCCGCAGGTTCCTCACCCATTGAATATTTCTAATTTTCAGACTCATCTGGTTCTTGAACCAAATTGAAGGGCATCAAGGCCACATTTTCTCTTGAGAGGAGAAAGCAATGTCAGTGCCCAGATAGCTCGAGTCATATTTCTGCCTCTCGGCATGCCAGTATTCCAGAAGCCAGGTCTCCCACAAACAGGCTGACTCACATATACTGTGGACAGGAGTCCCTCTTTTCTCTATACGCATCCTTCCACTTTGTCCCTGAAGGCAGCTGGAAAAGCTAAACTGCTTATTTAAACAAGTAACGTACTTGTTCTTGATCATTTTTTAAAAATCATCATTAAAACAACATGTAAAGTAATATTGTGCAAACATACTTGGTAAATTGTATTTTAATTAGGGTTGAACATTAACAGTCTCCACTACTCAATTAACAGAGTACACACTCAATTAAAAGAGCGCCTACACATTTAAATGCAGAACAATGTGTTTCCAACAGGCTTTTAAGTTGGAAGATCCTAATCAGTCCTGTAATATTTGCAATTCTGATGTCAGAGAACTGCCTAGACACTTTGTAAGTCCTCCACATTTTAAGGCTAGAAGCATCAGTTTTTTTGTCTGTTCAAAAGTCCTCGGCCCTCCTCCCAGCATTGGTATTAGGGGTTAAGTAATTCTTGCTTATTTAGGAAGGTATGGCTTAGCATGTACGTAAGTATGGACTCTTGCAACCTCCACTGCTTCTGGGATGTCTGCTAATGGGAGATGAAGTGCACTGTTGCAGGACAGGGTCTCATTCATGCAGAGTTGGGACAGAGCCAGGTGCCAAGAGCACAGCAGGCCTGCCAGTCTACTGACTTCAGCCACCACTGGGAGGCTGCTACTACTGTGGCATTCTCACTCTTTTTGTACTCCAGAGAACTCCAAGAAAAGATGGAAGGTTTACTCAAGTGTTTGCGGTGACGCAGGCGTAAACAAACCTACTGCGCTTCCAGTTGCATAAAAGTTTATCACATACAAATATGTACAGTACATAATACTTGATAATGATAATCAACAATTATGTTTTGGTTTATGTATTTACTGTTAATTGTTTCGTAAGTAGAGGGTATTCCTTCTGCTTAAAAAAGTTAACTGTAAAAGAGCCTCAAGCAGGTCCTTCAGAAGATGGCATTGTTGTCATGGGAGATGACAGCTCTGTGCATGTTATTGCCGCTGAAGACCTTCCAGTGGAACAAGGCGAAAGACAGTGATATTGATCCTGACCCTGTGAGGCCTAAGCTAATGCGAGTTTGTATCTTAGCTTTTGACAAAAAAAGTTTAAAAAGTAAAAAAATCAAAAATTTTTAAAAATAGAAAAAAGCTTATAGAGTAAGGATATAAAGAAAAAATACTTATGTACAGCTGTACAATGTGTTTGTGTTTTAATCTAAGTGTTATTACAAAACAGGTAAAAAGTTAAAAAAATTTTAAAGTTTATAACTTAAAAATGTTATAGTAAGCTCAGATTAATTTATTATTGAAGAAGGAAAAATATTTTTTTTACAAATTTAGTGTAGCCTAGGTGTACAGTGGTTATAAAGTTTACAGTAGTCCACAATAATGTCCTAGAGGACTTCATATTCACTCATCCATCACTCACTGATTCACCCAGAGCAACTTCCAGTCCTGCAAGCTCCATTCATGGTAAGTGCCCTATGCAGGTGTACCTTTTTTTATCTTTTATACCTTATTTTCACTGTATCTTTTCTATGTTTAGATATGTTTAGATACACAAACGCTTAATAGTGTGTTACAATTGCCCACAGTATTCAGTACAGTAACATGCTGTACAAGTTTGTAACCTAGAAGCAATAGGCTATCCCGTATAGCCTAGGTGTGTGGTAGGCTAGTCCACCTAGGTTTGTATAAGTACACTCTGATGTTCACACAAGGACGAAATCACCTAAAGACTCATTTCTTCAAACATATCACTATTGTTAAGCAATGCATGACTGTGTAAGACTAAGAAATTAAATTCTCTGTATGATGGTTGTATCTGTCAATCCATAACACTATTTGGAAACCACTGTATTTAACATGAGTATCAAATTTTAGGCTAATAAAAATAATTTATTCATATAGAACAAAAACCAACCTATTGCCAATAAGCATTTCAGAAAATGGTTCAGGTCTATTATGTTAATAAGCATTTTTATTAGAAATGAATTTACAATGAGATAATAATATATCTAAGTACTTATAAGGACTATCTTACTTAAACTTTGCAATCAGCCTATATGTACTCTTATTGTCCCCATTTTACAAATGGAAATACAGGCTTGCAGAGCTTAGGAACTTGCCCAAGATCATGTAGGAAGTATTAAATCCAGGGCTGGAGCTGAAGTCATCCTTACAAGGGCTTTAACTACTAAGCGAAACTGCCTCTCCAGTCCTTGAACAAGTGGGAAGATATAGGACTTGGAGAACAAAGGCTTGGATTTAAGTCTCAGGTCTGATAACATGCTGTTTGACCTTCAGCAAGTCACAGGTATTCTCTCAGCCTTAGCTTCCTCATTCATGAAATGAAGATTCTAATCCCTACTCTGCAAAATTATTAAAGAAACAAGTGAGAGAGAGTGTGTGTGTGAAGCACTCATTTTAAGCTACAAGTTATACTAATAGAGGGCATTATGAGGAAATGTTTCCTAGGCATGTGTATTTTCTAAGTTAAACAAGAGGCCATGGAATATTTTATCATCCCTGTTGGCCCATCTAAAGTAGCACCATTAGCCATTCATTCAGCCAAGATTGATAGAAGTTCCATAGAGACATCAAAATATATAAAAACAGGCTCTTGTACTCAAGGAATTCACATCATTGTGCAAGAGTGTATGATCTATTGCAGTGGCTATTTAAAAAAACAGATCCTTTGGAGAATCAAGAGAGTAAATCATCCCTTCAGAAAAATGCATGCACTTGGGTAACAGAAAACTAAATCCACTGGCCAGGATACTGACTGACCCCAGGTTAAGAACCCCTGGACTCCAGCAAATGGTCCAGATGGAGAAAGAAGCAGTGTTTGATGGATCTGCAGTTCTGCAGGTTTCCTTTACAGGGGAAAACAGAGATGTCAGAAATATTAACACATCTTTGGGCTCCTAGAACAGCTGGAAAAAGTATCCATTATATTTGTGAGAGAAGGCTCTTCCAGGGCAGTGAGCAGCAGGCCACTGATGACACATTCTGCCAGGAAACTAGGAGCCATGTGGCTATGAATGGTGGGAACAGGTCATGGCAGGGAACTCTTTAGTAGAGATTGAAATAACTCTGTTGTGGAAACACACATTTATCTTTCCTCCTTTTAAAGGCAAGATTTCCAGTTTGCCAGCAAAATTATCTCTGTTAGTCTGTTTCAACCTTTCTGATCCAACCTACCCAGCCCCTGGTATCTGCTTCCTCCCACCTCTGCTGCCTCTGACTAAGCTTAAGTGGGTTGTTTTTTTCTTTTTCTTTTTTTTTTTCTTTCTTTCTTTCTTTTTTCTTTTTTTTTTTTTTTTTTTTTTTGCTGAAAGTGAGGGTCGGAGGTTTCGTTTCCCTGCTCTATGTTCTTTTTTTGACACTATTTCAGATTTGGAGACTTATTTTTTCTTTCTTTTTTTCTTTTTTTTCAAGAGACAGGGTCTTGCTCCCTTGCTCAGGCTAGAAGGCAGTGTCGTGATCACAGCTCACTACAGCTTTGAAGCCCTGGGATCAAGCAATCCTCCTGCCTCAGCTCCCTGAGGAGTTGGTACTATAGGCGAACACCACCATGCCCAGGTAATTTTTCTTATTTTTTTTGTAGAGGCAGGGTCTCACTATGTTGTCCAGGCTGGTCCTGAACTCCTAGCCTCAAGCAATCTTTCTTTTGCCTTGGCCTCCCAAAATGCTGGATTTACAGGTGTGAGCCACCACAACTGGCCTCCCTGTTCTATGTAAGTGTACGTGTTCTCCATGGATCTAGTCCTGGCCCTCCTCTCTTCTCTGTAGTACACTTCTCACACTTGCTGGTGAACTCTCAGAGCAAAAATACTTCAACTATTACCCTTATTAAGATTATTCCCAAATAAGTAAAATTCTATCTCTGGCTTTATTTTTATCTTAATTTCTGATGTGCATTGCTGATATTTCTTAGGATATTTACTCTTTGATTCTTACAGCACTTTGAATCCAGGTGGCTCAAATAGGACTTCTTTCAATCAGACACACTCTTTTTTCTTATAATGTCATAGTCTTTGACTCCTCTCCATCACTTTCCCGCATGTTCAATGAATTGTCAACACTTATTCCATACTGCCTCCCCAGCACTTTTCTTGTCGATAATACATGGCCATACCCATGGCCATGATGGCAGTTCTTCCTCTCCATGCACTCTCAAGGACTACACCAACAGTTCTGGTTTCCAGCCACTCTCTCAACCCATGGTTACTGCCATCTTCGATCCAACTTATACACAGCTTCCAGCACAATTGTCTTGACGTACCATATGAAAAGTTTATTCCTATATTTACAAAACCCCAGGAGCTCCTTCATGCCTGTGGACTGAAGCCCAAAATCTTTAGTCTTGAACATAATCCTTTGCACTGTGACTCACTATAACTTTCTACCCACTACTTTCCTTTGTGGATCCTCTAGCTAGGCACCATTTTACAACACACACCCCAGAATTTCTGTCCCTTATTGCTGGCTTATGTAGTTCTCTTTCTGAAACTACCCCAGCCTAGTTCCATATGTTGAAATTCTACCCACTTCTCAAGGCTCTGTTCCATTTCCATCTCCTTCATGAATACCTTCCTGGTGTTTCAGTAAAAACAGCCAGTTCCTCCTCCAAAATCTTGGCATATTTTTATCTCTTCCTCTCCAGTAGCACATACCACTGCTTCCTTCTATTACAGATAATTCCATACATGGATTCTGTCTCTTCCTAGGCTTTTTAAGGGCAAAATGGAAGAGTATTTATCTTGAATATCTTATGATAATCAGAATAAGCACCTAATGCATTACCTCCAGTAGGTGCCGAATAAATATTTGTTGAATTAGTATAACATGATATGTAAAGGCCCACAATGCTACATCAGAAGAAACAGCAAGAGTAGTTGTTGCTTCTAAATTCTCAAGGCTAATTTAATCTGAGTCCAGAGGTAGTAACTTATTTTCATTTTTTATGCCTTTATGATAAAATGTTTCCTCATTGAGTGTGAGACCAGCTCAACAAGGTGGCACTGTCACCAACTCTGGCACAATGTGATCATTAACAAGCATACCACCTTGAACAATCACAGAAGGTGGTATCCAAACATTATTAACATTAGTCTACAAAATGCCAGGGTTCTGCTACTAATCATAATAATCAACACATCCTCAAATGGGTTACTCTCACATAAAACATTACTTTGGAGATTTATTATTTTCAATTTACTGAATAAAATGCCTTTACATAAAAACATAAAAACAACAAAGGGCTACAGTAGCAGAATAGTAGTAGATAGTGCTGTGGTGGTGGAAAAACAGAAGTAGGTGTTGAGCTATGTAGAGAATTAGTTTACCCTTAATTCTTGCCTGTGTCCTCCTTGTTGCCAGTAGTCGTGTAGGTTGTATGCATGTGTGTATGTGTTTACTGCTTTATAAAAAACTTCATTAAAACAAGTCAGAGAACTAAATCTTCTTGTGACTGAGGTATGAGAAATCACAAAACTAAAAGCCAGCTTTATAAAAAAGATAGTTTTTTTAAAGTTTCCTGGTAGTTAATCTTATTTATAAGAAGATTGATTATGCATAAATGAGTCTTGTTGCTTTTTTAAATAACCCAATTATTTGAAATAAAAAAAATGGTTTTATAATTGTGAGTTGAGCAAAAGAGGGAGGTGCTGTTTAGCAGCTCAGAAAAATGCCTGAAGGAGGTCCTTACTCCAGTAAAAAAAGTCATTGGGAATAACTAAGGAGAAATGCCTAACACAAAGAACACTGTAATAGAAGTCCTCTGGCCTGTTAATTCTCAGACTTTTGCTGAGACTAAAAGACTAGTAATTCTTTTAATCGAGGGAACCAATGTAGGGTTGCTAAATTTTCATTTTACCAAGTAAATACATTGGGATGGAGACAAAAAAAATTAACAAAAATAATACCTGTTATCATCACATAAAAGAATGAACATTTCGACGTTAAAACAGTCCCTTAATGGGATATATTTGAATTGATGAAAATTCACTATTTTTTTTTTCACTTTGCCATAGATTAGTAAAAACTCTACCATGGGTATTTGGAAAATTGGAAGTTTCAAAACACTGCTCTAACTTTGGTTAGTACTAGCTCCCTTGGTGACATTTGGAACACGTTGAAGTCTCCAGGCTTTGTTTCCTGATTTACTAAGAGAAAGGCTTCAGTTAGATCAGCAGCAAAGAAACTGGGAAATTTTCAAAGAATCTGTTTAAAAAAAAGTCACTGCCTTGTGAAACAATCTATAATTTAGCAAATTTCCTCACTTGTAACATGCACTGTGCTCCTCCTTGCCCCCAACTTTAACTTTTCTGAAACTGGAATAAATCTTATAATCAATGTCCAAAGAAACTGGCTAATTCTCACATAGAGAGGGAAGCTATGGCACAGCTGTTGTCTCCTGTGCAAGTGTCATAGCCCAGGAAAGAGTGAACTTTAGGCTATGTGTTTATCCTTGTTCCTTCAACTGGTGCTGCCTTTCACAGTTGAGTTTTTCTTTAAACTTGGATCTGGAATTGTCCTCAATGGGAGTGTCCTATGATGGCATCACTGAGCTGACAAAGTACTATGTATGTAGATGAGAACAAAAAGGTACCAAAGAATCTAAATTTACTATGAATGATGCAAATATTCATCACATGGAAAAATGAACCGACTGATTTTCTTGTAAAACAACAATCAAATGCTTTACAAAGGACCCCAGAATAGAGGACACATTCAAGTAGATAAATCTGTTTAAGTAGATAAATCTTTTGTCCTTGGGATATTCAAGAGGACTGTCTGTTGGATGCCAAGCAGCGTAGTTAAAGGCAGAAGAATTTGCCAAATCTTTCAGAATAAATCACAGTGTATTTTCAAAGCTAGGAAAGGTGAATAACCCATGAATGCTATGCTAAGGACTAATTGCTCAAGTGCTAAACTGTCAAAAAGCTTCCTCACAGCTTTCAAAATTAGCTATATAATTAAATTGGAGTGTGTGTAGAGGGTCGGGGAATGGGGTAGAATACTCAAGTAATCAAATGGCATTGAAGAGAATATCCCAGTATTCTTTGAAATGCCTTAAGATTACATTTTCAACACAAAGGCACTGAAAAGTTTTCAATTAGAAAATGTATTATGAAAGTATTATGTCATGTGCATGATAGATGATGGCCAAAGTGATTCAGAAGTATGTTAAGAAGGCTTAGATTTTTACTGAAGGGATAATATGCCATTGTATGAATAAATATACACTACTGTTGTTTTTTTAAGAAGTATACATTTTTTTCTTTTTAAATTTTCTTTTTCCCATAAAAAGCTATTATTAAATTGAGATGTCTCTTAAAATGAATGGGCCAGAACTAAGGGAGTAAGAACTATAAAGAGGTTTAATTCTGAAATCCCTTATCAATGAAATTATGGCATAAATGGTTTTATCTTTTTTTCTTTTTCTCATTTTTTTGCCTCTCCCTCCAGCTCCCCTGACTGTTGTAACCCTTTCCCTACACTCTTAACTTTCAGTTTTCAATAGGATACATGTTTTTTCTGCACTATTGAATCATGCAAAAAAGAAAACTCCTCAGGTATCTCTCAAATAAGGTGAACTTGAGGAAATGGCAAGGTAAATCGAAAGGGCAGAGCCATGGAGAAAGGAATCTATAAAGATTCAATTTACCAGAAAGAAATTATGAAAGACTTGGAACTAGGCCAAGATGATTACTGGGTGTCTTTAATGAAAACTATTATCTAAAACATACACTTCCAGGTTATCTCACTCTATGGGTTTTGAGCCTTCCTTTGAACAATTTTACAACTCTCTAAGTTGTGGAAAACTGATAGTGATACAAATAATTCTTGTCCATAAAAATGCACAGCATACATGTATGGTGGAATGCAACTGATCATTGCCCTGTGCAAACTGACTAGTTTTGCATCTATTAAGCAAATGTGTTTTATATTTCAGTATTCAGTATTTCATATTTCAGGCTTATATATTCGTTTGCTTTTTGGATGCTCTCCTGAATTGGTTGTAACAGTTTACTGGTTCTGTCATGAATTAATAAACTAAACAAAATTTTTCACATGTCTTCATTTTATATTGTATGAGAGTCAAGACTATAACCTTTTAAAAAATATATCCTTTAATTGATTTTTAAAATCTTTAAAGCTAGAAATTTTCCTTTTAAAAATATGTATTTTCATAGGATAATCCAATGAGTAGGAAAGTACTGGAATATTAGCCTTTCCTAATCACTAAATATTTCTTAATTATTGGTTGAATTAGTACTATCCCAGTGATATACTAAAATGATTGGGTAGAACTCTGTAGCTTGAAATTACTGATCACATAGCAACTAGCACTGACCTGGCTATGCTACAAGTATAAAGTTCTTGGGTATTTTGTATGTATGCATCCAAGAGGAAAGTTGGGCCTGGTGACCTGCTCATTTAGGGAGTAAAAAATTCTTAGTCATTTTATGTTTCTATAACAGAATACCACAGACTGGGTAATTTGTAAAGTGAAGAAGTTTATTAGGCTTACAGTTCTGGAAGCTGGGATGTCCAAGAGCATGTTGCCAGAAGCTGGTGGGAGTAATCTCATTGCAGAAGGGTCAAATGCAAAAAGGCAAGAGAGGGTGAGAGAGGGCGAGACAGAGAAGAAAAGGCAGCCAAATTCCCACAATAACCAGCCCACTCCCATGATAACAGCATTAATCCATTCATGAGGGCAGAGCCCAATCATGGCCCAATCACTTCCCAAAAGCGTCCCACCTCTTAACACCACCACTATGGCAATCAAGTTTCTAACATATAAACTTTTGGGGGACACATTCAAACCACAGCACAAGTCCAGCTGGAAATTCTGGGGAGTTTTGAAACTATATCTTCCCTTGGGAAACAATCAAGGGAATATGTAGTGGCAAAACTCTCCAGAATTTCTAAAGTGCTTTGATATATATTTACTATACTGAGTCTGAATTCCTCACCATCAAGAGAAGACTAATTGGAATGAAGATGAACTGTGACTTAGAAGACTCCCTTTTGTTGGCAGTGCCTGAGGCTTATAAGAAGATTTTGAGTTTGCCCAGGAGCCTCCCTGGGCCACAATATCACCTGTCTAGTGGGAGATAGGGGCTCTACACCTCCAAGAGTATTTCACAACTACAATAGCCTCTTGTGAATTATTTCGACTCAATAAATAGATGTTGAATAAATCATTGGTCAATCCTTTTCCCACCTTAGGCCATAAAAAGTTAAAATACTCAATTGTGTTCTTTTAAAGGTAAAAATAATACTGATAAAGAAAAAATTATTCATGACACTTGTTAAAGACAGTAAAAAGGACTTTATTCAAGAGGGACTACTGCAATGGAGGTTTTGCAGTAGTGCAGAGAGATCAGGCATAACTCCGAAAACAAGGACAATGGAAATTTATAGCCAAGAGAAAGGGTGAATAGAAAATTACTTAGAGGAAACATCAGGAGTAAGAGGGATTCTGCCTAAACTGATTTGATAGGATCTTGGTGAAGGCAGGCTAGGGTGATAAGAGATAGAGGATGGGGAATGGGAAATTTGATCAGATATCAACAGTGGAGTATTCTCACTAAATTCACCCAGCCAAATTCTTACCAAAACTGGACTAAGGAGGCCAAGGGCAGAGTCCAGGGTCAGGGCTTCATGGATAAGAGGGCTCAGAAGAGCCTGCCTCAAGTTTGGTCATGGGAGAGAGCTTTTGTCAATGCAGTCCAATAGAAATTTCTGTGATGACAGAAATATTCCATATGCATGCTTATCCAGTGAGGTAGCCACTAGCCATGTGTGGCTGTTGGGTACTTGCAATGTGGCTAGTGAAACAGAGGAAACAAATTTTTCATTTTATTTAATTTTAATTAATTTAAACAGCCACATGTGGCTAGTGACCAGAAAGTTCAGAGCTAAAAAGTAGGCTAAACAGATCAACTTTTCATAACATTGGTTCTTGACCACATAACCCATAATACAAGCATTTAAGACAAAAGCAGAGAACAATTAGCATGAATCTCATAAAACATATTTCCTTAGCTAAGATGTTTTTATTTAAAAACAAGTTCCCTTTCTTCAGGAGATCTCAAATGATAGAGACTTCATCTGGAATTCCAAAGGCATTTGATTAAAGCAGGTGATTATTGGAGAAAATAAAATCAATCAATGCCAACAAAACCCAGTGATCTGGCAGGTCCCCAGCCCTCCTGGAAATGTGATTTGGACTTTCCATAAAATGGTAATGAATAATTCTCCTTGGCACAATTGGAGAGAATTTGTACTTGCCAATGAATGACTTCCTTTGGATTCCTGTCAGGAGAGCAAAATGAGTGACACACAGGCCCTAATATAAAATGCAGAGAATTCCAGAAAGAGTGTAAAACGTCATCATCAATTAGGGTCCAATGTGGCCCAAAACCTCTATGGGACTAAGCCAGGCACTAATGGTTTTAACTCAGTAATTAATGTTTTAAGAAATCCCTGCTGTTTGATCTCTTCCCCCAGACAGTGGGCTTGTCTGTTTACAAGATTGTAGAAGGCTCACGCTGGAAACACCTTGTATGCCCCTCTTTTGTAGGCGAGGAAACTGAATATTTTTACTGAACAATTTTCTTGTACACAAAGGATGTTTGATGAGCTAAAGAAATACTTAAACTATAAATTCAATACCTGGAATTTCATTCACTCCATTCATTCAGTAAATACTCATCTTTGCCCACTATATGCCAGGCCTTGCGCTGGGTGTTAGGGATAAGGAAGAAAACAGGATGACATAAGCGAATTACCCTTGTGGCATTTTCCTTCATGTGTTATGTCTACACTGTTCAAAGGCATATTCAATTTTTTGTTCAAAATTTTTAAAATATTGGATTTTCTAATTTTTTATTATTAAAATATTGCCTATGCAATAAAGTTTTTACAAGTTGGCTGTGTCCCTGAAAATCTAAAAATACCCAGACGTAAGGTTACTTCTCAATTATTTTGCTAATGAAGAGAGTTGCAGCCCCATTCATGCTTCAGTCATTCATGTGCATTAAAGTGACACCTGAGTGTATCCTGAAGGGCTGGGGAAGGAGGTAAAACTCTAAGAGTAGTTATTTAGTACACAAACTTCAAGAAAAAAAAATCTCATAGACTTTTAGAGCATTCAAAATCAGTTTTAAATTTACCTTGATAATGTACAGTAAGAACTGCAAATATACTATTGTAATATAATGATATGCAATAGAGGACAGCAGTATAGGACTATTGGCCAAACACATCAAAGTATCCCAAATCAGATTATATTTGAATTATTCTTACAGAGCGCTGCTTTTTCTTTTTTAAATTTTCTGTCTCTTCTCACTACAATGTCAGTTGTTGTTATGTTGCCTTTTCAGCTTTAACCTCTTGCCTTATTTTATAAGATCATGTATGAGGATTTAAGGACATCCCAAAACTCGCCTGAGCTGAAATGCATAGGTGCACTTTACCCCACTGTTTACTGAGGTCACTCAAAGCTACTTCCTTATCTTGGCTAATAACTGTAATGTTCCCAAGATCTGAGGACCCTTTTAGTAAGACGGTGTAGACTAATGGGATTTTGATACCAATGTAAATAAGGAAGGACATTAATATTAACTTGAATCTTGTGAAATTGTCAATTGCATAAGTTGAAGTCCTCAAATACTGGCAACGTCATGTGCTTCAACCTACTACTGAGCACCTGCTGTGTGCCAAGCTGTTGTTTCACTACTTTACCTTTTATACAGTTGTTTTGATGGTTTTTAAAAATGTGTACCAATTTAGAAACCTGGAAAAATTTCTTTATTGTGATTTCTTCTAAGAAACTCTTTTCACTTTGTGCTAGAAATGTTAGAAATTGACAGAAGGAACTCTTACCGATACAGAACACCAACCTAAGTTAAATGGCTTTTAATCACAAAAGTACTTGTGCCTCACACTTACTTTGCCCTGGGGAAATTAAGTTACCTACTTTACTTTTTTAAATAGTTTTTTTCAGGACTACAAACTGTGGGGAAAGTGAAAGTAAGAAAGAATGTGTCAAAGAATAATTTTACTGCTTTCTTTTATAAAGCTCCCATAAACTTAAAATAAAATATTTCTCTGACATTGACTAATGTTGTGTTAATGGTACCTGAAAATATCCGCCTGTTAACTCTGTTTAATAAACCTGCCACACACATTGTAAAAAGGGGATTTCTCAAAGCAACTTTGGTTTCCTGTTCCTGCTCATCACTGTGAATGACTGAAAAGGCAACTTGTAATTTGTATTGCAGAGTGTGGGCAAACAAGTAAACCGTAAGTGGTTATAAAAGGCTTTATAAGAGTATTCTGGTTACATTTCCTTGTAATTTTCAGAACAACATTTATGATACAGTAACAGCTCGAGGAGCATGTAAAAAGATGTGTTAGGAAAGTCAGCCAAAGGTAATGTTGGGTAGGTGAAAAAAAAAGTTGGGAAGGTATTGTAATTCTCCACAAGGCACTTCAAATTCGACCACTTTTATTTTCCAAGATGCAGAGAAATGGATTTAATTAATTTCTCCTGCATTGTATCCTAGTTTAACAGTCCTCACTCACAGGAAACTGTCCCTTATCAAGCTCATTACAAAGCAGCTTAAAGCTATTCCCATCATTGGACAGGTAGAATGGGAGGGATATTTTATGGATTTTATACTTGTATCAGCATTCACTGCCCTGGCATACTGTTAGCATGCATCACTCTCCTTAGTAAGCACTGAAGGATCTCAGAAGAGTCATGGTGAAATGCAGGTGAGGAGGGTGGCTTTTTTTTTTTTAACTTTTGCACTGTTTCTTACATGTCTTAAGCGTCATCAAAAGTTAAAGCTAGTAATGTCAGAGAAATTTCAGAGAATATTTTTTTTCAGGGACTATTTTAATGACTTCAAGATACGAGTCAGAGCCTATCATGCAGATAAGACTTGTCTATAAGTAAATTAGAGTAAAATGAAACCTTGACTTAACTTTTTTAAAAAATACAGGTAATTGGCCCTGCAGAGAATGACTGAACAATGGGTACTGGGTTGCCATGAGTATGATAGATTTTATGCTGTAACAGATCTATAGATCTATATTAAATATACAGTTTTATAATTCCAGTAAGAAAAATAATGAGAGTCAAAGCTCAACTTGAGATATGTGCAAGACAGGTTACCCAAATAGGATGGGACACACTGTCACATTTTCTCACTTCTGGTATTACATGTAGATTCTACATGTGACTGGCCATGGGCTAGAAGATTTAGGGAATTGTTAGTAAAATTCAGAAATATGATAGAAATGTCTAAATTTCAAAATGAAAAGAGAAATTCTTCCCATAAAATATAACTTTGACCTCAATTTTCTCCCCAGGGATGATTAATTCATGGAATTCTAGAGCTAGAATAATAATATAATGCACCAGGCATCTAGACATAATATAATTATTACTAATCTTCATAACAAATCTATAGGTAGATGGAGGCAATCTTCTTTTGTAGATTAAGAAACTGAAAGCTGTTAAGTTTGAGACACTTTATCACGTTCACACAGTTTATTGAGGAGTAGAGAGGGGACCTGAACTTTACTCTGAAGGTTTTAAATGCCGAAAATGCTATTTTACTATGCCATGCTGCCCATGTTGCATGGGATTTAGAGGTTATCTGGTCCACTCCTGTTAATTTATGCAGGAATTCTCATACAAAACACACAAAGCTGTCCATCTCAGTTTTAGATTGGCTTACTTGGTAAATACATTAAATATATAAATTGAATATATTAATTGTGATCTTGATGTAACATTTAAATCATTACAGTACTTAAACTTTTTAGCCAAAAAAAGTTAAATAGGTAAAACATTCACTGAGCACAATATTCAAAAGGTACAAAAAAGCGTATAGCAAGGATAGCCTTTCCCACACTCCCCTGTCTCTTAGTCAGCCAATTTCCCTTGGTGGAACTTACTAATGTTATCTTCCAGAGATATCTTATGCATATATGTATTATCCCTTTTCTTACAGAAATAATAACAAACATTCTACACACACTGGTTGCACTCTCATTTTTTCATTTAACAACGTATGTTGGAAACTATTTCCAATTCAGTACATAAAGAATTTCCTCATTTTTTTTTTAACAGCTTCACAGCATTTCACTGTATGGATATGCCATAATTTATTTAATTAGTCTATTACCAATGGGAATTTAGATTATTGTAAACTTTCGCTATTACAAATAGTGCTGCAATGAGTAATTTCAGTAATATATCATTTCACAGGTGTGCAATTATCACTGCAGGATGAATTCCTAGAAGTTAAATTGCTGGCTCAAAAGATACAAGTAGTTGTAATTTTGATAAATACACCAAATTGCCCCCAACAGAGGTTATATTATTACAAACGCTAGGAATACATTCAAAAAGAAATAGGGACTATCTATACACAAGAAAAGTCAAAGTGCTGCTGAGGTGTAGGTACAAAAAAGACTACAATACTTTATCGTTTATTTAGTGTTTTTACCAAAATAAGAACAGATTAACATGTTAAACATCACTGTGAGGGTACAATCAGCAAGATCCAGATGGTGGGGAAATCCACAGGAAAACTGATTCAGCTTCAACAAACAAAAATGCAGGAATTAAGGGCAGTGAGAGCCAGAGAAACAGGGAGACAGATGGCTTAAAAGAGATTTGAGAGATATATCAACAAATTACAATGCCTGGACTTTATTTGGATTCTGGTTGAAACAATCTGTAAAAGTCATTTATAGTAATTATGAAACAGTGGGGCGAATAGACTAGGATAAATGGAAATTGATACTTTATTCTTAGATAAGAATATTTAATATTATAAAAATGTCAGTTCTTACGTTACACTACACATTTAATGCAATTTCAATAAAAATAGCAACTTTAAAAATTGGACAAGCTAATTTAAAAGTTTATATAGAAAAACTAAGAAGCAAGACTAGCAAAGAAAATCTTGGGGACAAAAGAATAGTGATGACATACAAAAATGTGTTAAAAAGCTACAATAATTAAAATAGGGTGTTTTGAAATATCATTTAGTATGTGATAAAACTTGGCATTTCTAATCAGTGGGTTAAGAGAGATTATTCAGTAAAAGATAACAGTGATAACTGGTGCTGGGAAAACAAGATATCAATGTATTTATAAAATGAAGAATATGCATACTTTGTACTTTAAATCAAAATAAATTCTAGATGAATCAGACTTTAAAAGTAAAAAAAAAAATGAAACTTTAAAGTTCCAGGGAGAAATCATGGAAATTTTTTAACATATACATTTCAAACTTATATTCATATGCAAATATATACATATACATATTTATACATATATTTTTCATATATATACATACACATACATGTATGGGTGTATACATAAAATATATGTATTTGTTATATGTGTACATATGTATTTTTATATATATGCATACACACATAGTGTTGAATTGGAGAAGCCCTAAGTGTGACACAGACCCAGGAGCCATTAAAGAAAAAATTAATAAATATGACTATGTTAATATAAAAAATATGCACAGCAAAAAACATATGAGTTAAGTCAAAAGACAAGTGACAGACAGCAAAATCATAAATTACAGACAAAAGGATGATTTCCTTACTCTACGAAGGACTTCTAGAAATGGATAAAACCAAAAATGCTATAGAAAAATAGGCAAGGGATATGAATAGACACTTCACCAAAAAGGTATTATAAATGGCTTTTAAACATATAACATTATGGTCAAACTTTTTGATAATTACTAATTAAAATAAAACCACACTGAGGTACCAGTAGTCACTTACCAGATTGATAAAAATAAATGAAGGCTTAAACTCTAAGAGAATGACCCTAAGGCTATTTGATTTGTGAAAAACAGTAGAGGGGGGGCAAAAAACCAATCACCTCTTCAAAGCTGTAGAACATGCCTTTAATTTCTAGGGGTGTTATGGCTTCTTTGGGGTGTTATGGCTTTGTTTTACTTATACAAAGGTTTTCATAATTCTTAATAGGATTATTAGATAGGATAATTATATATAGGATATAGGATAACTCTCTAGGATTGTTGGAATTATAAATGAGCATTAGCTTCAACTTAAAGCCACCAGCTGCATTAGTCCCTAATAAGAGCGTTAACCTGTACTTTTGCAGCGTTGAAAGCAGACATTGACTTTTTCCTCCTAGCTATGGAAGTCCTAGACCTTTTCCTCTCTCGCTATCATCTTCCAATAGAAGATTGTTTTGTCTTTATTTAAAATCTGTTGTTTAATGTAGCCATCTTCATCAATGATCTTACTTTGATCTTCTAGATCTGGATAACTTGCTGCAGCTTCTACATCAGCACTTGCTGATTCACTTGGCAATTTTATGTTATAGAAATGGCTTCTTTCCTTAACCTCATGAACCAACCTTTATTAGCTTCCAACTTTTCTTCTGTAGCAGCTTTCTGACCTCTCTCCGCCTTTATAGAATTGAAGGGAGTGGATCTTGCTCTGGATTGGGCTTTGGTTTAAGGGAATGTTGTGGTTGGTTTGATCTTCTATCCAGACCACTAGATAGAAGCTCCATGTCAGCTTTCTTATCATTCTTATGTTCACTGGAGCAGTACTTTTAATTTCCTTCAAGAACTTTTCCTTCACATTCACAACTTGGCCGTTTGGTGCAAGAGGCCTAGCTTTCTGCCTATCTTGGCTTCTGACATACCTTCCTTACTAACCTTAATCATTTCTAACTTTTGATGTAAAGTGACAAATGTGTGACTCTTCCTTTTACTTGACCACTTAGTGACCATTGGAGGGTTACTGATTGTCCTAAATTCAATATTGTTGTGTCTCAGGAAATAGGGAGGCCTGAGGAGAGGGACAGAGATGGGGAACTGCCAGTCATTGGAGCAGTCAGAACACATACAACATTTATGGATTAAATTTGCTGTCTTACATGGGTGCAGTTTGTGGCTACTCAAAACAATTACAATGGTAACATCAAAGATCACTGATCATAGATCATCATATCAGATATAATAATGAAAAAGCTTGAAATATTACAAAAATTACCAAAATGTGACACAGAGACCTGAAGTGAGCACATGCTTGTGGAAAAAGGGAGCCAATGGACTTGGTTTGATGCAGGGTTGCCACAAATCTTCAATTTATAAAAAATACATCTGTAAAATGCAAGAAAGAAAAGTACAATAAAACAATATATGCTTGTAATATCTAACTTACCTTATGACTACTTACTAAGGAATACTCTTGATGGGTTTATGACCTTAGCACAGAACATGGCCACAAGCCATAGTTGAAAATTCTTTGACTTAGTAGAATCATGTTAACAGTGGAATTATGTTCATATATGAATCTGCATGGCTTAATAATTGCAGCAGTCAGCACCATCTGTCGATTGCTGTCCTCAGTGTCTGCAGCAGAAAGGCTCTCTGTGGTCAATTTTTTTTTTTTTTTTTGGTTGTGGCTCTCTTGCTATTCCTTACATTTTAGCCATTAAAATTGATAGCGTTTTAAAATTCTTCCAGTAATTTTTGCAATGAGGCTAGCAGGCAACAAAAAGTTGTCCTCAGGGGGGTGAGTTATTTTAAGATTTAGAACCTAGTAAGATTTGATAGTGAGTATGTGGTCTCTATGGATCATTAATATCATTAATGTGAATCAAAAGTGCTAGATTAAATGGCTTCTAGGAGAGCATAATTTATTCAGCACGACATAACTTTAAAATGTTTTTATAACCTATTATTAAAAAGGGAGACAATAAAACTACTTCTCTAAATCAGCACTTCCCAATGTGTGGTCTGGTGACTTCTACATCAGAACTTCCTAGGTGCTTAAAATGAAGTTTGGAAGCCACATCACCAAACCCTCGAACCAGAAAGTCTAGATGTTGGTTTCAGTTGCCTGTATTTTTAAGGGCCATTTCAGGTGATTATTATACACATTCAGGTGTGAAAAGCAAGTTGGTAGGATGTCAACTGGGACATGCCTGTCAGTAAAAGTGTGATTGAAACAGGGAGTGGTGGTGTAAGAAGAATGGGGAAGGAGGAAGTATCTGAGCGCTAATTACTAAGCCAGGCTCTTTACAGACCAGCTCATTTATTCCTTTACAATCGAGTGGCTGTGATTTTCACTTTTGTTTCTAGGATTATTGCTTAATATCTGTTCCCTCCCTAGATCATAAGCGCCATGAGGACAGGAACCACATTTGCTCCACTAGGACTATCTGGGCCCAGCCCTCTGCCTGGCCCAAGTCTGTGCTCAATGTTTGCTGAGTGAATGATTTGAGTATATCATCCCTACTTACACACAGGCCAACTGAGATGCAGAGACTTTGGGTAGTTACCCAAGACCACACAGTTTATAAATAGTGAGCAGAGAGTCAGCGAGGTCTGGCTCCTAAGTCCAGGCCCCCTTCTCACAACATCTCCTTGTCATGGCGCATTTGATTTGTTCGTAAAGGAGACTTCTGTCTACTTTGCCTGATAAACATTAAAAACTTCAAAAACCTCTGTAATGGAGCTTAGTTAGAAAGTGAGTTATATAAGATATTAGAATGTGATAACTACCCTGGAAAAATAAAAAAAACTCAGAGAAAGGGGATAAGGGAGTGAGGGAGAGAGGAGTACTGCAATTTTAAATAAAAAGATTAGAAAGGCTTCACTGAATAGGTAAGTTTTGAACAATGGCTTCAAAGAAGAAAGGTGAAGAAGCAAGCTCTGGATATCTAGGGTCAGACGCCAGGAATCAGCAAGTGCAAATGCTAAGGAAGGAGCACTGTCTGGTTGGTCCAAAGATCAGCAAGAATCCAACACAGCTGGAGTGGAGACTGCAGAGGAGAATGAAGGAAGGTGATTAATCTTGACTAGAGTGATTAAGGAAGGATGGGAAGGAAAGACTTAGAAACTGAGCAAGGAAAAAACTCATTTGAAAAAGAGAGACATGAGGCAGTAGCTGGATGGAGAATGGGTATTTAAGAGAAAGTTTTCTTTGTTTCCTTGTTTGTTTAAGATAGAAAAAAGACAGCGGTTTTTTTTTTTTCTAGTAGTAATGATCCAGGAGAGTGATATTGATTATTTAGGGGAGAAGGGCATTACAGGCATGGTATCAAGAGAGGAGAAGAGGGGATGATGTCTGGAATATAAGTAGAAGGGTTGGCCTTAGATGGAAGCACAGAGAATGCATCTATAGAAATAGGAGACAAGTCAAAGTACATAGTACACATACTTTTAGGCAGGAACATGTGGTAGTGGAAGACCATGGAAGTTTTCTGATGGGCTCCCTTTACTCCATGAAATGGGATACAAAGTCCTTAGTCAAGACCAAGGCTGGGAGGAGGTGCTGGAGAATCTGCCCTAAGAACATTTTCCACAGCATTCTACTTGCATATAAGTACTGTGCTAGGTATTTCTGCTTTAACATATGGAAATATCTTAAGCACAGACTCTTGCCAAGGCAGTGTTACTCATCTTTGCTTATAATTAGCTTGGAAAGTAAATTGCACAAGTAATGAATTTTGAAAAATAAATTATTACAGATTGAAAACCTTCTCCTTTGTTCCCACTTGTATTGCAAATTTATTCTCTCAAAATTATTTCATGTTCTGAATGTCACTGAGAAATTTAGTAGATCACTGAGCTGCACCCCAGAAGTGGGTTTCCAACCATAATTTAATTGAAAAGGTCGTAATTAAGTTTCACCATATGGGGTTGCCAGATGCCACCAATGCAATGTAAGTTTGCAGAAGACATTACTGAGTGTGTTGAAGCACATTTTATAAGCAATGAAAGCTATCATTTATGCAACAGAAATCACTCTCATGTCTTGTGAAATTAGGATATCAGTAGACTATCCAATTGTTAGAAGTTAAGGTAGAATGAGTAATCATAGTTGAAAGATAACACACTATATAAAGATATATGTAAGTCAGACAATAAAGGTATTTACAGTCCTCCACTTCACTACATCAATCAAATTTTTAAGGCTAACATGGCTTAAATTTTTTACACCGATTCATTTGATAATACAATTGGAAAGAGTTACAACTGGAAATTTGGTTTGATTAACAGAGAATCTGGGCAAAGCATCAGTCATTAAATAGAGGCCTGTAACTTTTTAACCCGGGGACAATGAATGGTTTAACAAACTGCAATTGCTATCACTGAACTTTCAGTTTATTGTTTGGACTCTTCACGCCTCAAAGCTCTTGCAACCCCGTGACCAGTCTTGCAATGGATAAACTTAAAACAATACTTGTGATCTCAAATGTATTGTCTATTATTCAAATGTCTGCAGTGTCATAGCAAAAGATCACACCTGAGTAAACCATATAAGTGACACTGTTCTCTCCCCTTTCAGGTTAGGGGAAAGAGAGTTCTTGTATAAGCAAAGGGTTCATTTGCCTAATTGTACACTAGGAACAGCTGTTGTAGTGTTAAACCTTGTTCAAATACAGATGTATAAATTCCCTCTGCCACTAAAACAATGGCACTCCAAAGTTGAAGATCCAAATCTACACACCCTGCAGAGAATAATCATCTGGTCTTACTTTTCCTGAACTTTGCTACACTGTTATTTGCAGAATTGTGGTGATGAAGAGATCTGATATGTTAATGCCTTAAATCCCCATGATGTTGAATTTATCCCCCTTGCAGGCTGATCTGAGCACGTGTGAAACTAATGAAGGAAAGGCCAATTCAGATCATTTGAATTTTGTAATCTTTGGCCAGATTAGATAAATTCAGGAGAGATGTTCCACTTAATCTATAGAGTTTCAACAAGTTAAGGGTTGTAAATGCAGTCAAGACACATAGACACACACACACGGACACACACACACACACACACCCATAATTTGGAGCCAGGCTTCCAGAATTGAGGAAACCCCTGTCTCCAGCTCACCAATTTAAGCTGAAGCAGCATGTTCAACCCAGAGACATAGTATTGGAGGATTGGGGGTTATACTTATTCTCTGGTCAGTTTCCTTCTGATGTGCTGGTACTAGAACAGTGTGCAATGCTCAGAGTTCTAAAGCCTGGCAGGAATATTTTCTCTTAAAATTAGTTATCCAGCTTTCAGCAGGCCCTCCTACCAGAACCACTGCAACTTTGGTAAAACCAAAGTTAATTAATGGCACAACTCAAGAGAAACTGATGAGGCCAGCCAGCTGAACCATAGAAATATATGAGCGGCAAGACTAATTTAAGCTTGTCAGTGAAGCAAATTTATTTATGTTTACAAAGTATATTTTAAAGGATACAAATAAACTGCCAGATGAAAACATACATAGGGTAAGGTCTGGAAGGCTCCCAGGCATAGGAGCTTCTGTCATTGTGGAATGGGGTGTGCCACCCTCCTGGCACATGGATGAACTCTTGTTTGCCTCTCAGTAAGCCTTCATGTGTTCAGCTATCCTGAAGCTACTGAAGCAGAATTTTAAGCACTATCCTTTAGAATGATATTCCTAATCTTTCACCCAGACAACTTCTCTTTCCCCTCATTGAAGATGACCCCCAACAAGCCATACCCATTTTTTGTACACATAGTGCTCAGTGCAGTGTCTTGACTAGTAGCTTCCAAACAAATGTCTTTGAATGAAAGAGAGAAATGGCTGTATTTTTGTAATATGAATGAAAAGAAACTGGGTTGGCCTGTAATCCTAGCACTCTGGGAGGCCGAGGTGGAAGGATCACTTGAGCTCAGGAGTTCAAGACCAGCCTGAGCAAGAGTGAGACCCCATCTCTACTAAAAACAGAAAAATTAGGTGGGTGTTGTGGCACACGCCTGTAGTCCCAGCTACATGGGAGACTGAAGCCAGAGGATCCCTTGAGCCCAGGAGTTTGAGGTTGCTATGATGATGCACTGCACTTTACCCAAGGCAACAGAAAAAGACTTTGTTTCAAAAAAAGAAAAAAAAGAAAAGAAAGAAATTGGGTTAAGATTTCAACTTGAATTCTAACTCCACTACTTACTAATCTGTGTTACATACAGCAAGTTTTTACTCTTGCTGGAACTCAGTTTCCAATCCATAAAACGGGAATAATAATGCCTTCTCCATCTTCTTTGTAGTTATAAGAATGAAATAGTAAAGTCCAACAGTTTCTGTAGTGAGGAAAATGAGATCTAACAGAACACCTGGTTCCATAAAGGAGTTATCTTGGGCAAGTCACTGAAAGGTCGGCATCTATTTCCCGTGTCACACGTGGATCATAAAAACTTCCCTATCTCTTAAGCTTCTTTTATAAAGGACCACTCAAATGTAAGAGAGTGTTATAACCTATTTATTTATTTAAAAGTATTTTTAATTTTCCATTTTGAAATAATTTTAGACTTACAAAGAAAGTGTAAAAAGCACAAAGTTCCCATGTACCCTCCACTCAGTTTCTCGAATGTCAACATACTGCCTCTAACTAATGCACAATTACCAAAACCGGTAAGTTAACTTGATGTGGTACTGTCAACTAATCTCTAGACCTTGTTCAAGTTTTCCCAATTATTCCACTATTGTCCTTTTTCTGGTCCTGGATTCTATCTAGGATCTCACATTGTATTTAGTTGTCATGTGTCTTTAGTCTCCACCAATATGTGAAAAAGTATTTTTTTGGTGGCTACTTTAAGATTATGCAACTATCCTGTTTCTCATCGTACTTTTGGACACTAATTTTAATATCTGTTGATGATTCTTATCTGAAACAATTATTAATGTGGTGTTTGACAAAATTGTGATTTTTCTATTTCCATCATTTTTCTAACATCCATCAATTGGGATTCTACTATAAAGAATAGCTGTCCCTTTGCTCTCATTTATTTATGTATTCAGATTATTTATTTGTATTAGCATGGACTTATAGGTATTTATTTTATACTATGGGCTATAATATGTTGATATCATTATTTATTTTCCAAATTGTCCCAGATTTGTTATGGTCATTTTAGATGGTTCATCTCACATAGATCAATGTCTTGCTAAAGACCAATACATCCACAGAAATGCCTGTTTAAAGATGTAGCATAGAAGAAAAAATTTAAGGGTGTGCTTAATGAAGAAAAAAATGTGTGGGATGTCAGGGGACACAGGGCACTGGATCCAGACACCTGCAGGTCCAAGAATGAAGATGAAAGACTTATAAGCATACAGGATACATTCAAAATATGAATCTATGTAAAACAATTACTATGATCTTCTGCCTATTGAATAGGGGTTTATGTTATGAAAATCAGGATGCTGAATATCCTTGATATTTTTACTCTGGCTAGAGATTTGGTTATCTGGCAACTGATAAGAAGGGTGTTTAAGGACATTTATATCCCTGGTTCATCTCAAAATACAGAGGCCAGTAAGAAGTATGATTGCAAATTCAATGACTATATCTCATTATGTGTGTGTGTGTGTGTGTGTGTGTGTGTGTGAGTGAGTGAGAAAGAGAGAGAGAGAGAGAGAGGTCACCGAAAATTCAGGCTACTTAAAACAATAAGAGAACTTTCTGAAAATAGGTAAAATCAACCTTGAGTATGAGTTGTATAACACAAACCCCTAAGTAACAGACAGGAGATCATATTGATTCTTCTACTCATGTTTGTTCATAAAATCATTAATCAATCATATGTATTCATATTTTGAAAATTTAATATGCCCCAAGCACTGTACAAACACCATAGATATAAGCAACAATTATATCCTGTCTTCAATGACCTTACAGTTTAGTGTAACTGAGTTCCTTTCAAAAAGCTGGTCTTAGGAAGAGCTCTAGGCTTCCTCAGTAAAATGGGATGGTTGGTCTTCTATCTTTCAGATTCCATGTAGCACTAATGTCATTTGATACTGTGATTAACTAACTTGGTTATTCAAAGATTGCTGTTCAATGTGCCTTTCTCTCAAAATATACTAATCAGTGATAGATGCACTTCTCTGTCTTCAATAAATCCGTTGTAGCTGTTTAAATACCCATTGAATCTCACAGAGCTGATTCCCTATGGGTGGAAAAGCTCATTTATATAGTCACCAACTCTAGTTTTCACATGGTGACTTAGACTTGTGACATGATGAAGAGTCAGCTGAGGCTCAGAATACATCGTTTTTAAAGTCTGAGGCAGAAAGTTGGTTGCATATTGTAGCTACTCGGTTTTGTTTTTGTATTTTTTTGGGTGGGTTGTCTTCTTTTGATTAATGGAAAACAAACAGCTAATCTAAATAATTGTAGTGGTGGACTAGACATTACTTTCACGGCTATGACTGCCATATTAATTACAAGGGGCATAAACTTATCTATATCTTCTAAAATAATAAAGATGACTTATATGTATTACTGATGATCAGATATGTTTATTTGGAAGTTTAGTTAAGAAAATGATTTCAGAAAATCAGCAACACCGAATAGTTTTAGTACCTAATAATACAGTCTTTAGGTTTATTAACCTAAACCTAAACTATTTCCGTAGTACTAGAATCTGAGAGATTACAGAGAAGAAAGTGAAAAACAAATGAAAAGATATTTTTAAAGGACTATTTATGCTGTAATGTCAAAGTCACATTTTACATTTACCGTAATTCCAAGAATGAAAAGTCAGTGATATTGGTCTGCATTGTACAAGGTTCCTCTACCACCACGGGCTTCTCATGGTTTCTGCTCTCCCAGCCTCTTAACCTAAAATAACACATCTTTTTACGAAAGCATAGCCATATCATAATGGGCCCCTCTGAAGTAGTCTAAGACCATCATTTATTTTCTTAAAACAAGAACTGATTTTTACTTGTAAATTGATTTTAAAATATTGAATCTGCTGGTATCCTTGGTCACCTGCCTAGTCCAAATGAGGGGTGAAGGTGTGTTGCAGATAAAAAGATCTGAAATTATTCCAAGAGAAGGTCAAATTGGAGTGATCACCAAATGCCATGTGCTTTCTTTCAGGGTTTTAATTAGGAAGTGCTCCCAAACTACTATCCTGGAACATATAATGGATGGAAATGCAACATTTTTCCCATACAGATAAACTGATGAAATGTAGATGTGAAGTTATGTGTTAATGGGTATAGTAAGAAATATGAACCCAAACTGCTAGGATTATTGAAAGGCTGAAATAAAAGTCAAGAAGGAATCAGATTTGTTGAATGGATATGTTTTGGAAATACCAGATCAGACAACAGAATGGCTCATTGAGCTGCCTGAGGAGGCAAGAAGGAGTTATAAAAGATATGTGTGAACAACAGAAAAAAAAAAAAAAGCAACTTGGAAAGCTGACTAGGTGGCCTATTAGTAGAGAAAGAAAAAGTGCTGGTGGGAATCCAAGCAGCAGGCAGCTACTCTGGGTTGGGGAGTACACAGACAAGGACAGTTCAACCTTAAACTCCATGGTGCATGCAGACCAGCAAAGACTGAGAAATCCTAAAGTGGAAGAAAACTAAAGGATTTAGCTGGTCAAATCCGGGAACCCTACAGAGTAGCAGCCTGAAAATGAGTTATGCTATAACCAAACAAACAATACAGGTGTGTTTAATTAACAGTCTTTCTTGATTATAGCTCTATCAGAAGTTTTTCTTCTAAAGAATTTATCTGATTAGTGACACTCCTTGTATGTCCCAAAGATATGTAAATTCAGATTTCGCACTATGGATTTCTTTAAAGTCAAGTCATAAACATTAATGTTATTCTATGCTGACATTTAAAATATTCAAATTTGAACAATCTTCATATATACTATGCAAAGCACAGCTTTATGATAGAATCTGTAACTTAATGAAAATACACACACCATAGAAATAAGTAGGGTACTTCCAATTGCTTAAGTATTTCGATTGCATGAACAATCAAAAAAATGCTTGTAAACATTTTACAATTATAGACCAGTAGAGGGCTTTAAGAGGCATTTTCATCAATTTCAATTGCATCTCCATAGCTCAGGGTCTCGCTGTAATGTGTGGTTCAATTGGTTGATGAATTTTCACTTTCCCTGTTTCTGGGATTTGTGACATCCTGTGGTGATTCTAATGCTCATTCCTTTCTCTCTCCTGGATTTCATGCCTAATTAACTGATATAAAAATGATTGCAGAGCTCACAAATTCTTGAACTGGATAAAACAAAGGTAAATGTGGCATAACTGAGTCTCTTCCAACCACAGTCATTGGGAGTATAAATATTCCTCTTGAAAAGGAGCTTGAAGTAAAGTTAACACATAATTTTGGAGAGTAAGAAATCTATTTTCCTCCTTCCTTTTAAAAAAGTTATGGGCTACCAAATGTCTTTAAAATTAAATCCAAAATAATATGCCCAGAGAAGCACTCGATCAAGCATACATTCTGACATTTCTTACCAGAAGACGGTAACATCTCTACATAATGGCTCCACAGTTTCTATTTTTACATAGATACTTTAGCCTAACAACATCGACAGTCTTCTGATATACAGTCCTCATTTATTAGCTATTATTCTAATGATATTGGTTCTAGACAAAATTTAGACATGTGTTTTTTTTAACCTTTGTCTCAGCATACCAGAGGAATATGATATAGTCATCAAAAATGGCCAGTCAGTAGTAGGCAGTAGAGATGATTTAGGTAGTTTTAAAAAGGCCACAGAAGTTATTCTAATGTTCCTACCTCACTGCCCCAAACTCCCAATCTTCATACATTGTCTGTTTTGTTCACTGATCTATCTC
>CAUYRT010084247.1:0-15701 GCA_963574885.1 Lepilemur ruficaudatus
CTTATCTACCACAGATTTCGAGATTCGTCTTTTTTTTTTTTTTTTTTTTTTGAGACAGAGTCTCACTCTGTTGCCCGGGCTAGAGTGAGTGCCATGGCATCAGCTAGCTCACAGCAACCTCAAACTCCTGGGCTCAGGCGATCCTTCTGCCTCAGCCTCCCGAGTAGCTGGGACTACAGGCATGCACCACCATGCCCGGCTAATTTTTTCTATATATCTTTAGTTGTCCAATTAATTTCTTTCTATTTTAAGTAGAGACGGGGTCTCGCTCTTGCTCAGGCTGGTTTTGAACTCCTGACCTTGAGCGATCCGCCTGCCTCGGCCTCCCGGAGTGCTAGGATTACAGGCGTGAGCCACCGCGCCCGGTTCGAGATTCGTCTTTATTAGTGAGGGTATTCTGGATAGCCTGAAAGGACAGCTGTCTCTACAGCCTAACACCTATATGTCACCTGATCCAGTGCTACTGTATCTTATCCAGCTGAAAACGCATCCTCTTCCCAAGAGCAGGTAACTCATTGTTTTTTAAATGATTGTTCCCAGCTTTAAGTCCAGGATCACTGAGCAATTGACTTTCCTTCTCTAGTTCTGTCATGATCCCATCTGGATATTCTGAACAGTTATATCCAATGGTAAATGAGAGAAAGAAGAAAGAAAAGTGAAAAGAAATAAAAAATAAAAATATATATGGCATAGTAAGAAGGAAATGCAAGTAGTAGCTTTAGCCCTCATTTCTGTTACGTTCATGAGGCCATATGACTTCCCTCCATAATCAGACAAGGTTTCATTATGTTGCCCAGGTTGTTATCAAACTCCTGGCCTCAAGCAATCCTCCTGCCTGGGCCTCCCAAAGTACTGGGATTACAGGCATGAGCCACCGCATCTGGCCTCCATGAGTTTTAGAAACAGGAAGTAAAACTCTTGAGGATGGGTCCTTTTTTTGTCAATATGAGAGATGCTATATAATTATATCCCTTGGTACCCAGATCCACGGAATTTTGGGGAAGAAACAGCTGTGTTTTAAAACATGTGCTGTGTGCCTCAGAACACCTCCTCCACTTTTCAAGGTGTTGCCTTCCAGCCAATTAGAGGACAGTGTTTATGTACAGTTCCCTTTTTCTTAGTATTGTAGTTTTTAGTCAAAATATTGATTTACAAAGTTTCTTCAGTCATTTTGTTTTTCTCCCACCCCTTTTAATGCAGTTATATTATACGTTTGTAATACCTGCATTGAATTCATTTGTCACAGTCTGCATTCCATCTGGGATTCCCAACATCCCTTTTGATTTTTTTATTTTTTAGTTTTTCGTATATCAACTTCACTCTTTTAGATATATAATTCTATGGGTTTTGATAAATGAATAGAGTGATATGTCCACCAATGCAAAACCACATAGAGCAATTTCATCACCCTTAAAATTCCCCCATGCATCTACTTTTTAATCAACCACTTCTCTTTCTGCCAACTCTTGGTAAGCCACTAATCAGTTTCCATCCTTATAGTTTTCCTTTTTCAGATGTCATATGAATTGAATAACGTAATATGTAGCCTTTTGGGTCTGGCTTATTTCATTTTGTAAAATACATTCATCCATATTATTGTATGAATCAGTAGCTCTTAAATTTGGAAATTTTTTTTTTTGAGACAGAGTCTCACTCTGTTGCCCGGGCTAGAGTGAGTGCCATGGCGTCAGCCTAGCTCACAGCAACCTCAAACTCCTGGGCTCAAGCAATCCTTCTGCCTCAGCCTCCCAAGTAGCTGGGACTACAAGCATGCGCCACCATGCCCGGCTAATTTTTTCTATATATTTTTAGTTGGCCAATTAATTTCTTTCTATTTTTAGTAGAGATGGGGTCTCGCTCTTGCTCAGGTTGGTTTTGAACTCCTGACCTTGAGCAATCCTCCCGCCTCGGCCTCCTAGAGTGCTAGGATTACAGGCGTGAGCCACCGTGCCAGGCAAAATTTGGAAAAATTTTGACTCCTATTTTTTTGAATATATTTCTACCCCTGCCCACTCCTTTTGGGGACTCCAATTACATGAGTATTAAACAGAAGTTCACCCAACTAAATTCAAATGAAAATTAGAATGTTTTGTTTTTGTTTGTGTTCATATAACCAAACCAAGAAAGGCAGTGTCTGTGGGGGATGGAACTCAGGTTCAACTGGATCCAGCACTCAAAGGTATCAGGACTCTCTCCCTTTGCCTCTGCTTCTGTCTCTATGTTGGTCTTATTCTCTTGGGCTCTTCCACATGACAGGGGGACTGGCTGCTAGTAGCTCTAGAGTTATATAGATATAGCTATTAATTTAAGGAGAGAGGAGAGCTGCCTTCCTAACCAAACCCTGGGACCTGTCATTGCGACATGCCCACTCCTATGCCTGGGGGGAGCTAGGATTAGCAGCCCCATTTGAATCACAAGGTTGAGAAATGGGAGTAGTTTCCCAGTGGAAGGAGATTTTTTGGTATCAGAAATGGGAGTGAGGTCATTGTAGCTCATGCCTGTAATCCTAGCACTTTGGGAGGCTGAAGAGGGAGGATTGCTTGAGGCCAAGAGTTTAAGACCAGCCAAAGCAACATAGTGAGATCCCATCTTTGCAAAAAATGGAAAAATTAGTCAAGTGTGGTGGCTTGCATCTGAAGTTCCAGCTACTTGGGAGGCCAAGGCCAGAGGATCTCTTGAGCCCCTGTGTTCAGGGTGGCAGGGAGCTGTGATTAGGCCACTGCACTCCAGCTTGGGTGATAGAGTTAAAAGAAAAAAAAAAAGAAATGGGGGTGACGTAGGGAAGGATGCCAGGGAAAATAAAGAGGAATTTTCTTGTTATATACTTGTACATAGTTATAGTTAGGCATAGCTATGGATATAGATGTAGCTGTATATACATATACACATGGGTAGTTAGCAAGAATGAACTGTGGGTACAATTTTTTTTCCCTGTATGTTGGGTATTTTTTTTAACTTGGATTTTTTCTATAATTAATATCATTAGTTATATAATAAACAAATAAAAGATTTAGAAAGAAACTATGCACATTTTTTCCCAAGAATCTTTCATTACTTTACTGACATGAATTTGGCCTTCCCACTAAGGACACAGGCAAGAGTTCTTTGACCTGAATAGTTTGGAGCAGCCCCTCTGCCTGGTACACAGCAGTTCTTCAGTGTGGCTAGGCTGCCCACCCTCGTATGTATCACACTGGTTGTGATGGATATAATAGCCTGATTGCTAGGGTCTGGCCTGCCACTATTTCAGAGAAATCTGGCCCCATAGAAGGTCTTAAAAAAGAGGAACCCATTATCAGGGTCAAGGAAGACTTGGGGAGGCCCCCTGTAGTATCCTCGATCCTTTTTAGTCTTGGGAGAGTCTTCCCTTTTCCGTAGAATTAAGGATGTGAAATGTTTTTCAACAGGAGGAAAACTTTCCGAGAGTCTATGGCTGTCCTCTTCCTTGCTGTCTCTCCCAGTTCCTGGTGCACAGCAGGCACTCTAGAGCTGTGATCCCCAAACCCCAGTGCCACAGACTGGTACTAGTCCGTGGTCTGTTAGGAACCAGGCCACACAGCAGGAGGTGAGTGGTCAGCGGGCAAAACTTCATCTGTGTTTACATCTGCTCTCCATCACTTGCATCACTACGTAAGCTCTGCCTGTTGTCAGATCAGCAGCGGCAATTAGATTCTCATAGGAGCACAAACCTTACTGTAAACTGAGCACAAGAGGTTGCGCACTCCTTATGAGAATCTAATGCCTGATGATCTGAGGTGGAGCTGAGGCGGTGATGCTAGCACTGGGGAGGTGGCTGCAAATACAGATTATCATTAGCAGAGGGGTCTGACTGCACAATAAATGTGATGTGCTTGAATCATCCCAAGACTATCCCCACCCCCAATCCGTGGAGAAATTGTCTTCCATGAAACTGGTCCCTGGTGCCAAAAAGGTTGGGGACTACTGCTCTAGAGGAATGAATGGTCCTACCTACCACTCCTTGGTTTCTCTGCCCTGTCCCTTGTTCCCAGGGCACATGTTCAGAGGGTGGCATGGAATCCCTTGATTGTCTGGGCTGCTGGTCAAATCCCCCACATTAAATGCAGGACTCTCCTCTGAGGCCTGTGGGCCGGGCCTGGCTGCTAGAATGGTCATCGCCTCTCATTTCATAGTCACTCTACCCCTCCCCTCTCCACCACTTCTGTCCCTTCCTCTCTTCTCCTGCCCTGTCCCCACTCCCCAGCTCATTGTCCACTCTAGACCTCCATGCCTGAGTCCCTTGACTGAGGGACATGGATTCCTACTGCTTGAAGATGGCTCTTAGCACTGCTGGGGCGTCTCAAACACCCCGGGCCTTTTTCCACTCTCATTGGATATGCCCCCTGGCCCTCCTCCAAGCATAATGCTGGTCCCAACCAGAGAAGGGGAAAAGGTGGTCAAGTTGTTTCCTTCCTCTTTATCCAGAGACAGTCTTAGAACCCCAGGAGCATGTGGAGAGGGGAAACAAAAAAATGGACGTGGACTTCCCTTTCTCTCATCACAGCAGTGATTTTTGGTCACTCGAGGTCTGGCCAGAGTTCCCCTTAAGTTAGGAAGAGCAGGGCGTCGCCTGAGTGTCCAGGAGCACTGCCTACACTCCTGGCTGGAAAGTTTGGCTGTGGTGCCTGCCTCCTGCCCTGTCTTTTCTCCTCCCAAGCTGGGGGCCAGACAGTGCCCCCGAAGGTTTGCAGGGGAGCAAACCTGCCGATGACCTGGGCCGCAAAAAAATAGCTTGTGACTCATGTTCTCCCTGCAAAGTGGGAAATGAAACTCCTTATGGTTTGGGACTTCCACACCCACGTCCTCTGAAACCCCAGAGGGCCCACAGCCTGGGACTCCACACTTCGTGCTCAGCTTCCTCATGCTGGATCGGCCTTTTGCCCAGCAATCAGCGGTATCTACCTGACGTCTCCATTTCCATCACTCGGAGTGAATGGTCTCTGACCCCAGCCCCTTCCTACGCACTGGGCCCCCTCTTGGTGAGACTTCCTGATCCTTTCCACTTGGGGGCTACATCAATGATAACTCTAGCTACAAACCGGATTTGGGTACATTCAACTTCTTAACAGAGCGGGAAGGGACCAGGCACTCTCAAGGTATATTGTGTGGCAGCTTCTGTCCCTTAAATGCCTAGGAGGAGACCAGGAACCCCTATAGACACCTTCTACAAGGATCTGGAGTAATCTGGATTCTTCTCCACCCCAGGCCCTGGACTGTGGCAGGTTGTGGATGTCGGGACAAATGCCAGGAGCAGGGCTAACTCTGCAGTTAGACTGGCTACCAGGCATGACAGTCCAGAGCAGAATATTCTAACACTTTCTAAGCCCTGCTGGAACCAAGGCTTTGCAACAAATGAGCCGTCTGGAGGGAGTGGGTATGTTCACAAAAGTTTAGAAGCAGGCAGTGACTTAGAGCCAGGCCCTTAGTTTAGGGATTAGCTAACATCAAAGGTTAGAGCCGACAGCAGGCCTTGAGCTACTGACATGTGGATAGGGGAGGAGATGAGACAGGACAGTCATGGGACACCATCCCTGTCATCCGGCTTTCTTTCCAGGGCTCGGGAAGGGTGTTGTGGATCTTCTCTGGGTTCCCTCATCCAGTCAGATAAGCAGCTCCAGCCTGGGGCCTAGTAAGGGTCTCAGCTGGGGAGAGAGCAGCAGGGCCCGTAAGTACAAGGTGCTGCCAGATGGGGCCAGGCCGAGGAGGAAGGCAGGAGCCTTTCAACTATTGAAGGCAGCAGGAGCCCCTGCATGTGTAAGTAGCTATTTCCTTGGCCTTGACAATTTAACCTCCAATCCTGGCCCCCAATACCACCTGTCATCCGGCTGCACTGGCTCAGATTTAGCAAAGTCAGATCAGCTTTCTAGTCCTGTGGCCAGAGCTTTTGTTCATTTCTGGGTAATGTATAAATCACACTTCCCTTTATGCCTTTGCTGTTAAAATGACTGAGAACTTCTGGAGAGAGTGGAAACCAGCAGTAGCTTCTGGAAGGCAAATCCCAGTCCACAGACTGTGTAGATGTCAGAGTAGTCATGATCGGCCATCAAATCTTCCATTCATTTATTATCCACCCATCCATCCATCCATCCATCCACCAATCCTCCATCCATCCATCCCTCATCACATCCCATCCCATCCATCCATCCAACCATCCATCCATCCTCCAGTTAGCTGGACTGACTTCATTCCTTTTTTTCTTCCCTCCCTTTTTTCCCTCCCCTCTTTCTTACCTTCCAAGAAATATTTGTCTAGAGTCTGCTATGCAACCAGGTTTCTCAGATCTGGCAGATTTCTTCAAAGCATGTGACGCCACTTAGGAGAAAATTTAATCCTTCACTGAGCCCCGAATCAACCCCTCTCAACCCCAAGCATCTCTCACATATGTACTAATAACTCTCTGTTTAGGGCTGCAAGGGAAGGAGAGAGGAGATGGGACAGAATGGATGGGAGAGGAGAGAGAAAAAGTGCAGTTCCTAGTCTGATGTTGCTGAGCCTCCCCATTCTATTTGAGAAGTTCACATGCTACAGGAAGCAGGGAGGAGAACCCATGTCTTTTAAAAAATTATTGTTATTTCTATAGATTTAGGAGGTACAAGTGTTTTCTGCTACATGGATGAATTGTATAGTGGTGAAGTCAGGGCTTTTAATGTACCTGTCACCAAAATAGTGTACATTGTACCCAACAGGTAATTTTTGATCCCTCACACCCCCACCCTCCTCTTTTCTTAATTTCCAGTGTTTATCATCTCACTTTATGTCCATATATACCCATCGTTTAGCTCCCACTTATAAGTGAGAAAATATGGTGTTTGTTTTTCCATTCCTGAGCTACTTCACTTAGGATAATGGTCTCCAGCTCCATTCAAGTTGCTGCAAAAGACATTATTTCATTCCTTTTTACAGCTGAGTGGTACTCCACGGTGTATATTAATGTATACCACATTTTCTTTATCCACTCTTCAATTGATGGGCACTTTCGAGAATTATGTGGTAATCAATATTCGGGTGCAGGTGTCCTTTTGATATAATGACTTCTTTTTCTTTGGGTAGATACCCAGTAGTGGGATTGCTAGTTCTCTGGGGAATCTCCATACTGTTTTCCATAGAGCTTGTACTAATTTGCAGTCCCACCAACAGTGTACGTGTTCCCTTTTCACCACATCTGCACCAACATATTGCTTTTTGACTTATTAATAGTAGCCACTCTGAAAGGGTAAGGTGGTATCTCACTGTGGTTTTAATTTGCATTTCCCTGATGGTTAGTGATGTTGAGCGTTTTTTCATATGTTTATTGGCAATTTGTATGCCTTCTTTTGAAAAAAGTCTCTGTTTGTGTCTTTTGCTCACTTTCCAATGTGGTTATTTGGTTTTTTTCCTGCTGATTTGTTTGAGTTCTTTGTAGATTCTGGATATTAGTCCTTTGTTGGATGTATAGTTTGCAAATATTTTCTCCCATTCTCCAACTCTTACATTACATTTTGAACCTCCCAGTTGATTTTATGACTGGATATTGTGTCAGCTAGGATGCATTAATAACAGAGAGTAGAATATCTCTTATTGCAGAGGTCTCCTAACTGGTCTCCCTGCTTCCAGGCATTCCACACCCTAAGCTATGCTCCTCAACACCATCAGAGAGATCTTTCTGCAATGTCCCTGTCTTTGTCTCTCTCCTGCCTGAAGTCCTTCATTGATCCTTTGTCACTCACAGGCCAGAGGTCAAGCTCCTTAACATAATTCAAAAGGATCTTCATGATCTGAGCCCAGGTGCCTCTTTAGCCCTGTGCTGTCCCCACTCCTGTCATATACTTTACACTCCAACAAAACCACAACTATTTACAGTTTGCCAAGCTCTCCATGCTGTCTTATGCCCCATCCTTTGCAATATGCTCATCCCTCCACCCAGAGCTTTTTACCATTACTCCATCCCCTGTACTTCCTTTGAACTGAGCATATCCATCTCTTGTATGCTTATCACCTTGCATTGTAATTTATTTACTCAGGTCTGTCTTCCCCACCGGACTATGAGCTGCTTAAGTGCAAGGACTTTGAGTTACTTGTCGTGTGGTCCTGTGCCTAATACAGTATCTGGTACCTAGAAGGGACTCAATATGTAATTGTGTGGTGAGCAGATGGGTGGATGGATGATGGATGAGGAGAGTCTTACAAGAGAAATGGCATAGCTTTGGGACAAGGTGGTTGTTTATATAACAGATCCCAAGAGAGAAAGACAAATGGCTTCTTCCTGAAAGCTCAGATCTTTGAGGAGGGGACTGAGCTTTGGCCTAGGCCAGGCGAGGTGTGTAAGTCAGGAATGGGGAAGTTTGGGATGACATGGTGATCTGCTGTGGGACTCACTTCCTGTTCCCTCTGCATAAATGGTCCTTGAGGATACAGGCAGCCAGAAGCACCTGTGCTGTCAGGCCAAGGGTGAACATTCAGGATGAAGGATGCAGAGAGGGCGGCCCCTGATGCACACTTCACTGTGGACAAACAGAACATCTCCCTCTGGCCACAAGGCAAGCACTGGCTGCTGCTCAGAATGTGCTTGGTGCTCTGTGCCCTTTTCTGGTCCTTCAACAAACATTTGCTTCTTCCATCAGAGCCTCCTCCCAAGCAGAGTCTGTGTTTGGTCCTGAGGAAAGCGCCCACGGTCCGTGCTGCATTGATCTGCCTGACGCTGGTCCTGGTTGCCTGTGTCGTGCTGCAGGCCATCCTCTGTAAGTCTCATGCTTCCTCATCTGGGCTTAGCCCTTCTCTGACACCAGTGGGCTCCCTTGAGATCCAGACCTTCTCTTCCCTGCTCTCTGGTGCTCTCTCCTGCCTGTGGCCTTTCCATTTGTCTCCTTTCTCCTCTTTCTACCTGTGGTAACAGAGTGCCCCATATGCTGCTGCTCTTCCCTCCCCAATTTCAAGGAGATTCTTCTGACTGGGATCAGTGCTTGCATGTTTGTGCTAAAGGATACAATCTTTTTTTTTTTTTTTAATTAGACATTCTCTTTCTGTCACCTCTGGCTAGTGTGCAGTAGCATCATCATAGCTCACTGCAATCTCAAACTCCTGGGCTCAAGGGAACCTCCTCCCTCAGCCTTCCAAGTAGCTGGGACTACAGGCATGTGCCACCAAGCCGGCTAATTTTTTATATTTTTGATAGAGATGGGGTCTTACTCTTGCTCAGGCTGCTCTCCAACTCCTGGCCTTTTCCTGCCTCAGCCTCCTAGAGTGCTGGGATTACAGATATGAGCTACTACACTGCGCCTGGCCTCCTCAAGGACACATTCTTTTGTCCTCAGGAAATATTCACCATTTTTCCATCCATGCCATTTTCTTCCCACACACCCCCACCATCCTGAGCTTTGTGATCCTTGGTTTCAGAGCCTTTCGGACAGCCCTGACAATGAGTGCAATGTTTTTTGGTCCTGTCAGGAACTGAGCTCCCAGTGTGGCCTCAGCCCCAACTGACCAGAGGGAGAACCTGGTCAATAAGTGAACAAATCTCCACGGCTCGGTCCCTTCACCAGGGCCCCCTTGTGCTCTCTTCATTCTCCAGTCCTTGTGAAGGTCATGTCAAGGGAGACTTCCTACCCCTTCGTTGTTGCGTGGTTTATCTTTCTTCCTTTTCTGGCTCTGCCAGGCTTCATGGTGTCTGGCAGAGCCTTCTTCCTCCCGCCAGGTTGGGTTGCCAGGACGCAGAGCGAGGGAACCTGAGAAAGCGTTGTTTTCTGTATTCCCTCTTTGTGGCCTTGGGGCATATTTGATCTTAGACTTGCAGCCACTGAGATGAGTCCTCCCCACACCCCACTGCCACTTGTCCCATGCCAACTCGTCTCTAATGGCTTTTTCCACAGGATGTGCCTTTGAACATCTTGATTTATCTCTGGTCCCCTCTCTGGTACCCAAGCCTGTGACCTGAGCAGAATGTGAAAGGGGGTGAGGCAAAGGATGAAATGGTTTCATAATCCCCCTTTCCATATTCTCTGGAGAAGATGCCACTTCCAGATTAGGAGTCACGGGTGGCCCTTCCCATGGTCACAGAGGGCCCATGGACAGACATGGAGGGGTGGTGCTGCCCTAGCAGATGGCCACTGTAGGGGGCTCTGAAAGCAGAGGGCCGGCAATCAAGTGATTAGATCTGGAGAGAACCAAGTGCTGGGGAGAATGACGGGGTGTTGGAGGGCGCCCTTTACCAAATGTGCCGGAACACTCAGAAAATTCAGGCCTGGCTTCTTCTAATCCTTGCTCTGTTTGCCTGTGAAATCCTCTCACAGAAACTCTGTGTTTTTTCAAACTTCCCATTGTCTGTATCCACCAGAGTTCCCGGCACACAGCAGCTGCCCATTGCACGTTTATTGTACATTAATGAATGGCTGGAGGGGCGGGGATAGCTCCTTGGACTGTTTTGGCTCCTTGGGAAGCCTGAGCCTGTCACCTTCCCTTCCCTTCCTTTTATCAACCTGACAACACCCCCACTCCCATCCCCGGGGGTCCCCTCAGCTGACCTCTTGACTGTCTCAAAAACAGATCCCTGGTTTATGGGCACAATGTCAGATGTAAAGACCAATGCCCAGTTGTTGAAAGGTCGTGTGGACAACATCAGCACCCTGGGTTCCGAAATTAAGAAGAACAGCGGCGGCGTGGAGGCAGCCGGCCTGCAGATCCAGCTGGTGAACGCCAGCATGGAATATGTGCATTCTCAGATGCTCAAGTTGAAAACCAGTGTGGAGAAGGCCAACACACAGATCCAGAACTTAACAAGAAGTTGGAAGGAAGTTGATACTTTAAATGCTCGAATTCCAGCGTTAAAAGCAGATTTGGATAAAGCCAGTGCTTTAAATGTAAAAGTCCGAGAACTCCAGAGCAGTTTGGAGATCATCAGCAAGTTGCTCAAACAACAAAGTAGGTGGCTCAGAAAATGACATTGTAAGCTGACCAGTGGCTCATGGGACCTTGCCTGTCTCAGACATGAGGTCATTGGGCTAGTGGGAGAGGAAATGACAGGCGCAGGCATGGGCTGGAAAGTTAAGGAGAGAAGGCTTAGCATTGGGGTTGGGGAGAACTTGGGGGCTGTTAGGACAGAAGAGACCAGGGTTCAGCTTGGGCTCCCACACCAAGGTGCAGCTTGTGAAAGCACTAGGGAATGTCCCTCCGGCCCACACCTAGCAATTTCCTATGAAGTTCCTTTCCTAGAACCCAGGGGCTCAGCCACTTGTCATAGTCAGTGGAGAATTACTTCTCCCTCACGGGAAAGACAGGTTCTTGGTCCATCCTCTTGCACTCTCCCCGTCTAATCCCAGAGGCTCTATCAGCCTCAGTCAGGTTTAAGGATCTGTGAGAGTGTTCCAGTCCCCTACACGAGGACCAAAGGACCCCAGAGCCCAGCCCCATTCACTACTGTCTCTGAGACCCCACCCAAGGGCCCTCACCCAGCCAGCACCCAGAGACAACAGGAGCACCAGCATTCACCTTCAGCCCTTGTTCTCCAGATGACATTCTACAGATGGTTTCTCAAGGCTGGAGTCACTTCCAGGGGAACTTCTATTACTTTTCTCCCATCGCAAAGACCTGGTACAGTGCCCAGCAGTTCTGTTTGTCCAGGGATTCACACCTGACCTCAGTGACCTCAGAGAGTGAGCAGGTGAGTGCTATTCCTATGGGCTCTGTGAAGAGGATGTATTAGCCGCCGGCTCAGGGAGGATGGACAAGATTACGTGGTGGTAACAAAAAGCCCCAGATATCAGTGACCTAAGGAAGGATTATTTCTCACTTATACTATATGTCCAACAAGGGCTGGCAGAGGCGTTCTGCTCATTGCAGTCACTCAAGGACATAGGCTGAAGGAGACTCTAACTTAACATATTTCCACAATTGCTGAGTCAGGAAAAGAAAACATAGCAGATCGTGCATGAAGCTTCTGTCCAGAAATAACACGTCACTTCTGCTCACATTTCACTGGCCAAAGTAAATTATGCCATACTCCTAGCTTCAGAGGGCATGGAGGTGCAATCTTTCCATGTGCCCAGAAAACAGAATTTTTTTTTTTTTTTGAGACAGAGTCTCGCTCTGTTGCCCAGGCTAGAGTGAGTGCCATGGCGTCAGCCTAGCTCACTGCAACCTCAAACTCCTGGGCTCAAGCGATCCTTCTGCCTTAGCCACCCAAGTAGCTGGGACTACAGGCATATGCCACCATACCCGGCTAATTTTTTCTATATATTTTTAGCTGTCCAATTAATTTCTTTCTATTTTTAGTGGAGACGGGGTCTCACTCTTGCTCAGGCTGGTTTTGAACTCCTCACTTTGAGCGATCCACCCGCCTCGGCCTCCCAGAGTGCTAGGATTACAGGCGTGAGCCACTGCGCCCGGCCTAACAGAAATATTTTTGAACAGTATTAATGATCCCACAGGACTCAAGAAGTGTCCTGCCAGGAGAGGTAGAATATTGAACCAGCTCCTTTCTTCTGGGAGGTGGGAGCCTGGGCTCTAGAGTAGATTCTAGAGTCCTAACCCTGCCATCTAACAAGTCCTAAAGACTTGGGTAGACTCTTACCTTTACTGGGCTCTGGGCAAGGGCAGGAAGAGGCTCAAGAGAGGTCAGTGTACACCGTGTGTCTGTGGGTTCAGGGCTACCATTGAGGACGTGGGAAGAACACCCAGAGACAGACGCTCAAACTCCCAGTCGTGGCCATGCCCCTGCTCATCCTGTCTTCCTTTACAGGAGTTTCTGTCTAAGGCAGCAGCAGGACTTATCTACTGGATCGGCTTGACCAAAGCAGGGAATAAAGGGGTCTGGTCCTGGGTTGATGACAGTCCATTCGACAAGGTCCAGAGTGCAAAGTAAGCCCCCAAAGCCCCCGCCCAGCCTGACTTTCCATGGCCAAGGCCAGGACATGAAGCGTTTCCCCTCAAGTACAGGGTTTCTGACTCTTCCCTGTCCTATGGCGGTAGGAACACTGTAACTGAGATCTAGTATGCTCTGCCACTCATTGGCCATATGGCCTGGGACAAATGTGTGGCCCGCCATACCCTCTGGGGTTTGGTAGCGAGGTTTCTACCTAGCTTCGGCAGGGATCCTGTCCCAAGTCTAGGTCTTGCAGTCTGGATTTGTGTAGAGGCTTGAGAATGGAGGGTTGGTTTGTCCCTGCCTTGGGGCGTGAGTGAAGGCTTAGAGGTTGAGGTCTTACCAATCTCCTTCCTTTTAGGCTTGGGTGGAGAGACTTGCTATGTCATTACCCAGGATCAAAGCTAGGCTTAAAGCAACTCATTTCTTCACTGGAGATAAGTTCTTCTTGGTTTTCCAACTTTGTAAGTCCATGTTTCTTTGTTTTTTTCGCTTGGTAGGTTCTGGATGCCAGGTGAGCCCAATAATGTGGGGAACAATGAACACTGTGCCAATATAAAGGTGTCCTTGCTTCGGTCCTGGAACGATGACTCCTGTGACAACAAGCTCTTTTTCATCTGTAAGAAACCCTACGTTCCATCAGAACTATGACAAGACTGGCCCCCAAACTCGACCTTTGAGCTCCACCACTCGTTGAACTTGAGGAAAAACCTTTTTCTCTTCCATACTCCAGAATGACTTTACACCTTAATTTTTATTGCTTCAAGATTGTCCCAATGGCCTTCTGGAGTCCATCAGCCTTGGCTGGCAATTTCTGACCCCGTGGAGGCAGCTGGAGTAGAAAGGAGAACTTGGGATAAAATGGGAGGGGCGGGTGGAGAAGATTTAGAAGTCTAAATTGCCTTGGTAACAGGGATCAGGATTGTAATCTTGGGCAACACCTTGGGCTTTTCCCCTCCCTCAGAAAAGCTTCAGTTTCATCACATAGAATTTGCTTCAGATCAACCAAGCAATTCTCCTGATACTGTCACTCAGGGCTTTTCCCAGTCAATTCCCCAAAATCCCCACCTAGCAGTGCTGATGGCTGGAAGGTGGCTGTGTTTGCAGTGGTAAGAGCTCTGCTCCTGGTGACGCTGCCCATGGCATGTCCCCAGTGGCCTCTTCATCCTCTGAAGCCTGAACCCCTCTTCCCTGGTTCGGGCCTGGGGCTGACATGACCATGCATCTCATTCAGAGTGGGGCCAGCACTCAGCCTCCCTTGTCCCTCCCACTCACTCGGCACACGCCAGTGCCCAGCCCTGCCTTCCACCCAGCGTCCGTCCGTTCAGTCTCTCTCCCTCACCTCTCCTGCCCCTCCTTCTTCTTTCTTCTGCATTTCCTCTCTTCCTGTGCTTTGTGCATGGGAAGTGGCCTTCAGGACCTTAATGAGTTCACTTCAAAGCTTCTTTAGAATAAAATGTTGCCTGGGTCAAGGCCTCTGTGTGCGCTCTTTCATTCCTGGTTGTACATGTGAATGCCTGGGAAAGGCAGTTGGCTTTAGTGGATGTGAAGTTCTGGGGCAACCTCAGGAAACAGTTGGGGAGTCAAAAATAACAAGAAATAGGAAAGCTCAAGCCCTGGAAAGGCTATAAAAGCAGAGTCACTCATTCTGTGACCAAAAAAAAAAAAAAAAAACCAAAACCAGAACCAAAACAAACAAATAAAAAAACAATTAGGAAGTTGGCAGGGAGACTTTTGAAGATCTAGAGTGTAAACAGAGGTAGAAGAAATGAGGGTCTGAGATCTATGAGGGTGGCAACGAACTGCCCTGCTGGGGGTGGTCCAGAGCCCTAGCCGGGTGGGGTCTGCAAGGGAACCAACGGTAGCCCCTGAGCTCAGGGCCCAGCCCCAACCAGCATGAAAGCATCAGGAATGATGCTGACAATCCCAGAAGCCAGGGTGCTTTGTAAGGAAAAGGGAAAGTGCTAGACAATCAACACACACACACAACACCCACATAACAGTCTATCTTCCAAAGGACTAGGAAAATAAAAGCAAAGAAAGTGTAGCACATATAATATGAGAAAAAGAAAGAGCAAGAAAAAGAAAGAGAGAAAAATAAAGAAAGAGGAAGAAACCAAGAAAGAGGAAAAAAAGACTAGCTAGATAGATTAAGCAAGCATAAAAGCTAAAAAATAAAATATTATAGTACATGTCCACCACAGTTAGGATTAGTCAGTCAGGAGGCGTGAGTCAAGTATTTTTTTCTCTCCTTCTTTTATGTTCACATACAAAAGTATAGATTTTCCAAGAGTATTTTATTGCAGCATTGAGAGGGCATGTCAAGTACTGTCGTCTGAGTGAGCAACTGCTTTTGGGGGAAACACAAGCAGGTTATCCAATTAATGATAGAGTCCGTGTGTTTTCAAAAAGAGAATTTTTATTGCTGTATGGAAGCCTGAAGCAAAAAGATTTCATAAGGCTTCCTGAGGAAGAGACACACAAGCTGAGCCTTGAAGAGGAGGAGGATTTAGGCAGTCAGGGGCACAGAGGAGGAAAGAGTGGGAACAGAAAATGCAACAGGGACACGTCTCAGGTTCTGGGAGAAGCCGGGTGTAGCTGGCGTGCAGTGTGAAATGAAGTGGGGCGGGGCTGGGCAGCCTGACATGATCCTAATTGTTTGTTTGTTTGTTTGTTTGTTTTGAGACAGAGTCTCACTCTGTTGCCCGGGCTAGAGTGCCGTGGCATCAGCCTGGCTCACAGCAACCTCAAACTCCTGGGCTCAAGCGATCCTTCTGCCTCAGCCTCCCAAGTAGCTGGGACTACAGGCATGCGCCACCATGCCTGGCTAATTTTTTCTATATATATTTAG
>CAUYRT010084251.1:0-15318 GCA_963574885.1 Lepilemur ruficaudatus
CCAGAGTTGGCATAGGCCCCACACTCCCACAAGACTGCCCTCACTTCAGATACCAGCTGCAAGTGGGCTGCCCAGACTGCCCACACTTCTGCCTGGCCAACTACAAAATCGAGAGTTGCCACAACCCTCTCCTCAGATTCAGTAATTCAATAGAACAACTTCCAGAACTTGGGAAAGTGCTTTATGACGACCAGTTTATTATTAAAGATACAGCATGGGAACACCAGATAGGAGAGATGCAAGGGCAAGGCATGGCGGGAGGGGTGTGGAGCTCCCATGCTTTCTCCTGTTGCGCCACCCTCCCGGCACCCACCACTCTGGAACCTCCCCCAAACCTGTCCTTAGGAGTTTCTATGGAGGTTTCTTTACATAGGCATGGTTGATTAAATCATTAGCTGTTGGCGAGGGTGATTGAATTTAATCATTCCTCCCATTCCTTAGCATAAGACAGTAAATTCCAACTGTTTTAGGAGCTCTGTGCCAGGAACCCAGGACAAAGACTAAGTATTTATTTTCGATTATACCACAATTCTAAACAATAAACATAAAATTGAGTTTTAAACATATATTCCAATGGCTATAGTCTCCTACAAGATATTTCTTCCTAAGCTGGGAAATGTTCTGCTAAAAAAAAAGAAAAGATATTTCTTCCGTGGAGGCTCTCTCCCTGTATTCCAATAAAGAGGCCATGGTTCGAAACATCCACTTAGATGTGAGAAGGGAGACAGAGCCCCTCACATTGTTGAAATGTTTTTGGTTTTCTGTGCCTGAGCAAGAATGATCGTTTATTAATAGGTGAACTCTACTCAACAGCTCAAGGACACGCCATACACAGCTGGGGCTCAGTCGTTGTAAAGAAGGCTGGCGAGGGTGGTGATGGTGATGATGATTTAAGAAGAATCTATTCTTAGACAGTGTAACATTTCAACCAATTCCCTGCACACGTGCTTTCTTTACTACATCTTGTCTTTAATTTCCAATGTTCTTATTCTTTGCAAAATGCCTTTTATAATAATGTTATTTCTTTAAAATTTAATATTAAAAGATTTCTACCATCTCATCAATATGACCATTTTATCTTATATTATGTAAAAAAACCCCTTTCCTATCATATTTAAAATTTTATTAACACAAAAATTAGGATGATGGAAAGATAATCTTGTTCTCTGCAAAGTGTGAAATTCTCTGTGGTTTGGTGGAGCTGCATAAAAGCCCTTCTCACCTTGCTAAGAGCTGGGTGCTGTTTCTGTTAGTTCGAGAAAAATAACCTCTATTATTGCTGGTATTGGGATTTTCTTAATCATATAAAATACAGTAAAACCAAATATGTCTAGTTCCTTCTCATCTGGAACTTTTATTAGATGAGCCGCCAGTCATTCGTGATATCGATCCTTACGTAAGCTAGTATTAATATCATGTTATCCTTTCTACTTTGGAATGCATGTTTTCCCCCAGTCTAGAAAAAAATTCAATAAATCATTAACTTCAGAGAAAAGGTGATATATTAAGAAGAGATAGAAAACATGGTAGAGTAACTTATATGTGAGAATGCTGGATGAAAACACTATTTGCTCGCTTTCTTTCAAGCCATTACATTTTATTTTTCATGGCTCTTGCTCTCTGTGCTTTAAGGTTTTTGGAAGGAGGCAAAGTTAAATCCATCCATATCACAAAGCTTGCGATTGTTCAGTATCCCACTTACCAATGATAAGAATAGGCAAACCTAATTGATTAGGGAAAATTTAGCACCGTCTTTCTTTTTCTTTGGTCATTGAACACTTAGAATTCATGAAAAGCCACTGACACCGTGGCAGGAGAGGGAAGAGGAGTAGGTGAGTAGGTGCTCAGTAAAAACTCATTGGATTGAGAAAAATCAGAGATATTTCAAAGATGCTATGATTTTCCTTTTGATCGAGGAAAATTGTTGAAACAAAAGAAGACAGGTAATAAAAATCTTCATTATGATAGAACCTAGTTTTCATGCAGAAATTCATATAAAATATAACATTGGCAAAAATTGACAACTTGTAACTCTCTAATGGCTGTCAAAACTTTCCCAAACAAGTTCAAATCCAGGCCAGATTTTAATGAACCCCTTCACTATGTCCCCACTTGATGAACTTCCTTTCCTCTTTTCTTACTATTTCAGCCTTTTATCCTCTCTAGGCAGGCAAGATCATCACCATTTCTTTAATATTGCTCCTTAAAACATATTCACAGTCTGCTACTTGCCAAGCTGTTTTCTTTCTTTCTCTCCATAAAGCCCTTCCTGACTTGGGAGCAGGAGCCAGGATTCCTTAGTACTTTATCCTAGACAATTTGTACTCAAAGCTATTTACAAAAACAAAAGCAAAAAGAAATATAAAAACTTCTCATTCCCTACGGAATCCCTAGAACCATGTATAAAATTTCCAAACGCTGGAACTGGAAAAGTGTAGGTATGCAGAGAGCCACCGAGCCCATGGGAGGAGCAGGAGTCTGAGTCAGGCAGTAGTGCGGCAGGCTGCAGGGAGCAGGGCTGTGGCATGGAGAGCCTTGGACTTGCCAGTGGCTGACACACATGGTGGGAGGGAGTTCAGAGCATAGTTGGGTGCTGGGGACAGGCAGTGCAGCAGGTGGTTAAGGACGTGTTCTGAGCAGCCAGCTCGTCTGGGCGTGGATCCTGACCCCGACACTAACTAGCTAAGGAAACTTGGGCAAGTCCCTTCAAGTATCCATGTCTCATGGGTGTGTTTACTTTGTTAAAAATCATGTAGGTTCACTTTACCTGTCCAGGTAAATCAAGATTTTACAAATAGGGGTCAAGAAATATTGCTAAAGGAATACTTTCCTTTTTAATGCTATCATTTTATTTGAAATCTCATAAATTTTATTGTTTTAAATCTTGAACTCTCTGGGGAGAAGATATTAACTCTAACTTCCTAAAGCACGTTTAGGTTCTCTTGACTATTTAGGACATTGATGTGCTTTGGCTGTGAGCTAAATTGAGCATTTTCACCTACCTTAACATTTTAAAACCTGGCCTTCATGATTTTGATGTAGTGGCTTTTTTTATTTTACTATTTCATAAGATGTTTGTCTCATAAATTACCCTGACCATGTTTAGGCACCTTCCTAATTATAATTATATACATAATTTAAGTAGAGGTTTTAGTAGAGGTTTCAATATCTCTTCCGTGAATCAACATTATTTTGAAAGTTTTAGCTATTGCAGTAAGGCAAGAGAACAATTAGTAAACATAGATATTAAGAAATAACAGACAAAATTGTATTTATTTGTAGATGATATAATTGTAAAACCAAAACTCAAGAGTTTTTAGAAATGATTAGAACTAGGAGAATGTGGTAAAATGGCTGGATATAAAAATCAAGAATGTCTTTCTTCTAGGAGTAATAATGTAAAGTGGAAATTTTTAAAACTCCATTCACAATAATGGCAAAATTATAAAATGCATAGGAATAAATTTAATAAAAATAGCAAAGGATATAAGTAAAAATAGGGACGCAATTTTGGTTGCAATTTCACACTGCCATTCATTAATTAAAACTTCCCCTTTCCCCTGAATTGAAAAGCCAACTAATCATATGTTAAGTATACCCTATGAGAGTTCTTAGCCAGTGAAATAAAGGAAGAATCCAAAAATATATATATATGTGGGAAAGGAAAAAATAAAACTCTCATTATTTGTAGACATAGAAATTTCAAAATAGTCTTCAGAAAAACTCCTAGAACGAATGGGTGAATTTAGCAAAGTTACTATATACTATCAACACAAATATAAATTTTATTTCTATATAGGAGAGGCAACAATTAGAAATAAAAAAATTTTAAAAAGCTATCATTTATAAGTGTCAGAAAATGTACATGGATGTACAGAGGACTTAGAATGGCTAAGACCATCCAGAAAAAGCACAATGCTGATGGGTTTAAACTTCTAGATATTAAATCTTATTAAAGAGCTACAGTAACACAGCGTGAAATTGAAGTAAGTATAGATAGAGATAGAGACTTGAGAGAGAGAAAGAGGGAGACTCTATTCTATAAGTATATAAATAGAATAGAGAGTCCAGGAAGAGAGCCATACATCTGCAGTCCCATGATTTATGACAGAAGTGACTGTTCAGTACAATGAGGAAGGAATAGTCTTTTCAATAAGTGAGTTGGGTCAATTGGGCATCTAAAAATAATGCACTTCGATCCTTACCTTACAGAATATACAAAATCAATTCCAAATTGATTGCAGAAACAAATGTAGAAGATAAAACAATAAAGCTTCTAGAGGAAATCATAAGAGAATATCTTCATGACCTTGGTGGTGGCAAGGTTTCATAAATAGGATCCACTTAAAAGAGCACCAGTCACAAAGGGAAGGCTGATAAATTGGACTATACTTTAGGATACCATTAAGTGGGTAAAATGGCAAGTCACGACGTGGGAGAAAATATTTACGTATACCCCAACAAAGACTGGTTTCTGCAACATATTAAGAATTCTTGTGTATGTCAATGAGAAAAAGACAACTCAGTATAAACTGGACAAGAGACTTGCACTTCAGCAAAGAGATCTATCCATAAATCCAGTGTTATTAGTTGTCAGGAACATGACATTAAAAACATAAAGTGATATCTGACACATGTAAAACACACCAGAATGACCAAAATTTTAAACTGAAATTATCAAAGCTTGTGAAGATATGGAGTAATTGGAGCCCATGCACATTGCTAGTGGGGAGTGTAAATTAGAAAACTATTTGGTAAAATCAGTGTAAAGATGAACATACACATACCCCATGGCCCAGCAAATTCCACTTTTATGTATATGCCTAGCACAAATGTGTACCTATGTGCACCAAAAATGTGTTTATTCATAGTAAATTTGAAGTACCAAATTTGAAGTACCAAAATTTGAAGTAACTCAAATGATTATCAACTGGAAAAATGAATAAATTGTGATACATTTGTACAATGAAAACTGCATCAGTAAGAATGAACAAACAAACCATTGCTGCACTCAACAACATGGATGAATGCCAAGAACATAATGTTGAGCAAAAAAGCCAGACACTAAAGAGTACATGTTGTACATTGTATGATTCTATTTATATACAGTAAAAACAAAAAATATATGTAATGTGTGTGTATATATGTGTGTGTGTATACACATATATATGTATATACACCTGATCAGTGACTAGAATGGAGCACTGGCGAGACTCCTCAAGTACTGATTATGTTCTATTTCTTGATCTGGGTGATAGTTACATGAGTATGCTCATTTTGAAAAAATACATACATATTCAAGTTGCATATTTATGATTTATCCACTTTTTCTGTCTAGATGTTATAATTCAATCAGAAGTTTACATTAAAAAAATGTGTTCAGCAATAGGAAAATATAGAATCCTATGTGTCAGCATGATAGAAATAGCTGGAATTTGAAGTACTTGACTTGTCTATCAAAGGGTTTAAAATGCCCAGGGTGTCTAGAAAGGAAGGAGTAATAATACAAGGTTAGGTTCTTGACATTTTAGGGTAATTTGTGTTCTCCTGAGGACCAACAAGGATTAATAATTCCTGGGTGACAACTGCTTTTATTTCCTCTTTCTGATCTGAAGCTTTCACTCGCGGCCTCTGTAAATAAACTAAGCAATTAATCTTCATCCTTTGACAAATGGCCACTTGTTTCTGGAGGTTCAATGACAAGGGTCAGAGGCCAAAATGCTCTATTTGTATCTAGTACATAAATTATGTCATGAAGATAACTCTAATGTTAAGTAAAAACTAACTTGGCCACTCTGGTGTTTTAAAAAGCCATTCCTCTTTTTAGCATAGGAAGAATTCCACAATAGAAGAGATGTAGCACAAAAGAAAATACAAATATTTTAATGCTAATTATTATTTCTTTCTATACTACTTTGAAAATCGGAGGCTAAAGGATATTAAATTGGACATGAGTTAATTCATCACCATAAAATAGGTGGAATATTTAGTGCAGTTAAATAACAACGCAATACAACCAATATAATCATGGTAAATGCATATATTTTCAACATATTAATAAACCAGTTAATCTTAGCTTTCCATAATGTTTCTCTTTGTTTTCTGAATAAAAAATAGTAATTAAATAGCAAAACAGCAATAATGACTTGTAACCTTCCATAATATGTTACCTTGGGTGCAGGGAAACCTTCATGTATTGCTGGTTGAAATATAATTGCCACAACCTATTTGGAAAGTAATTCTGGCAATAAATGTTAAAATGTCAAAGGTAAACACCTTTTGACTAAATAAAACAACTTTAGGGAATCAGTAGTACAGAAATTAAAAGCACTTGTACCCAAGGGTATATATAAATAGGCAAGCAAGTACAAACTACGAGAAATAACCTCTATGGAGGATAATTCAATAAATCAGAATGCAGCCAACCCATGAGTTGTTATGTGGCCATTAAATAGGATATATTCAATAATGATAATAATATGTAGCCTTTGTTGAGTGATCACTGTGTGCTAGGCACATTCTAAGTGTTTTATATATGTATGTAAACTCATTTATTCCTTGTAACATCAAGAAGATATAGGAACTATTATTGTTTCTATTTTATGGATGAAGAAATTAAAGTTCAAACAGATCTAATATTTTCCCTGGTCTCACATAGCTGGTATGTGGTGAGGACTGAATTTAAACCAGATAGTCTTATCTTACTGCAGAATGCACACTCTTAACCTTCATCTAGTTATTCTGCCTCCCTGAGTTGATTATGGAGGGATTTCTCTTATATTAATATATTGTTAATTTAAAAAACAAATAATGGAATCTTAATTATTCCATTTTTTAAAAAAGAAAAAGAGCCGTTATGGGAGGATTCTTCCCAATCTGGAAACTTTGATTGCATCAGGATTGATCAAGGAAGGGAAATAGTAGTAATTTTTTATTTATTTACCTCTTTATTGTTTGAAGTTACAGAAGGCACTGGAATGCTTTGCCATTTTTTTTAACCCAGTAAAGTGAAGAAAAAGTTAGCAAAAACCAGACTCCAAATGTGATATTCACATTTAAGTTCATTATGCTTTCTTGAGAATAAAAGAAATGAATGGTTCATTTAACAAACAGACAAGAAATTAATAAAAACTTGTCCTCTAATTTCTTACCAGGATTCAGACCCACAAGACTCTAATTCACTGTGGCCATTCTATATGGCATTTGCTCATTCATCTTCAAAAGCATTTGTCTTGATCAGCATGAAGTGGGTCCCCAGTAAACATTTGTTTTCTTTCCTTCATTTTTTTCTCTCCCCCTCTGCCCTCCTCCAATCAAATAACCAATGCTATGACCACAAAAGCAATCTTTATTTTCCATTTTTCAGCCTGCTCAGAATGAGTCTGGCTGCACTAGCTCTCTGTGGTGGTAACCTGGTGCCTCTTTCAGATGGAGTGATTTCCAAACATAATTTACTGTTGCTTCCCCGGTCACTGTGGCAAGACTGTGTGCTCAAAGTGAGGGAAGGGGTTTTTTTCCAACTGGTCAACCTGTTATAAAGGAAAGCATTTCATTAGAGCAGGGCCAAAAGTCCTACATTTGGAACCATGTGCAATGATTATATAAATACAAATAATCCATATTTTTAGAAGTATTTGCCATTTTATAGGCCAACTCTGTGACTCTTAAGAGGATATGGAATGATGTATGTGGCATTTCAGCAGCATAGAGATATGGAACACACCTTACTGAAGCACAAAAGTTAACTGTCTCTCATATGAAATTGGTATTTGAGTATTTTGAGAACTGTGCTTAGTCAACAGTTGAAACAGGGCATTTCATGAACCCTTTTATGCTTTTTCTCAGGTCCCATTTGATATCTCACTTCCATCTATATTCAATCTTGAGAGACTTTTTGATCTTGCTAATGGTTGTATTGTATCAGGAGGAAGCCTTTTCAACTGGATGGTGTCGATTATTCCTGAATATCCTTTACACGGTAACCTTATAAAGGATTTAATTGTTATTGTTTCTCTTGGTTTGAAATAAGTTTCTGGAACTGTCCTCTTATAACAACCAAAATAGAACTGTTTTCTTACACAAACTAAATTTCTTTAAAAACTATAATTTCAAGGAATGTTTTCAGTCGTATTTGAATTAAATGACGATGCTGTTGCTTATTAAAACTATCTTACAGAGCTATTCATTGAAAATGAATTTGCACATTGTACAGCTATTCCCATGATTGCAGTAGTTTATGTTAAGGTTGTCTTTAGACAGGTTGTCTTTAGACAATGCAGCAAGATTGGATTAAACCAGTGATTCTCAACTGGGAGCAATTTTGCCCTTAGGTGACATCTGACAATGTCTGGAGACATTTTTGCTTGTTATAACTGGTGGAGAGCACTAGTGGCATCTAGTGGGTAGAGGCCAACGATGTGGCTAAACATCTTGCAATGTATAGGACAGCCCCCCACAACAAGGAACAGTCCAGCTCAAGATGTCAATAGTGCCAGTGCTGAGAAACCCTGGATTAAACCTTAACATGTGGCAAGTTCAACTTTGCAAGTTTTTCCACATGGCTTGGGAAGAAATCTGTAGCAAATTAGACCTTCCATATTTTATACTTCCTAGAGACAACATTACATAGAATTTTAGAGCACCAGCTTTGGTATTATATAGACCTGGGTTTGGATAGTAACTTCATCACTTGCTAGCTTTGCTACTTTAGGGAACTAAATTTTTAAGCTTTCATTTCCTCATCTATAGAATATTAATATTTATCTCACAGGATTGCTGTGTGTGTTAAATTAAGTGAGATGGAATAATAAGGTGCTTAGCATAATGGCTGATAGAGTAATAGAGTGCTAAGAGTATCATTTCCCAGCCAAATTGGAAGAGGACCGTGAATCTCTGACTCATTTTGTCTAGCATCTAACAATGCCACACATGAATGCTTCCCAGATGTTGGTCTGTGAATAGATGGATACTCATGCTAAAAAAAAATAAATATTAATAAATAACATAAATGTGTTTTTCTAAAGTTAAATTGCCCTTTATTCTGAGATTATGAATTTCCTATTTTGTACTGGTGTTAAAAAGGCCCTTCTTTTATGAAGCAATGGTAATAGTAGCTGATAACTGGCATTTTAAAATAGTCTCTCTTGATCCTTGAGATACTTTACTTAAAAAAAAAAGAAAATGAAAATAGTCTCACTTGATAATAAAAGAAAAAAAATAGCAGCCTTATGTTGATTCCTAATTTTTTAAGTGTAGGCATTCATGAAGTTCCAAAATCTGAGAAAAAACCAAGCTATTATACAATTATCCTAGAATACTACAGAGAGGAAATGAGTCTTTAACAAAGTATTTATGGATAAAAATGATTTTAGTGTTTGATAATTGGCTAAAAATATTTGCTGGAAGTAGAGACACTATAGGAGAACAGAAGCATAAAAATGAAAATATATCGGATACATGGACTTGCCTACTACTTATCTGGAGTATGCACAGTTATAGAGAATAAGCTCCGGGAATGAACTAGCATGAAGACTTTGGGCTTGAATTGGTAGATGATAGGGTACAGTTACAGGTGACTAAGGAGAAGGGACAAGTTGTTGGCACTAGTAGACATTTAATAAATATTGGGTGAGTGAAAGCAATGAGTTGAATGAATGATGGCATGGCATCTAGGGAACATAAGAATGCTAAATATAATGGAAGAGAAAGAAACAAAAGGCAAGAAGACCAAAAGGAAGCCATGTTGTAATGAAAGAGAAAGAGAAAAAAATTATTTCCTGGTCAATTCAGAAAAATGCCTTGCCTGATGACTAATACCCTCATATGAAATAAAGTTTGATTCGAACAGAAAAGCCATTTGCATGGTGATGGCTCTTATGTGGCAAAGGCTTCCAAGTCCTTTGGCCTAGGGCTGGGTTTAAAAATTTCCCTGCTGGGTTAGAGAATATTTTGAAGGATTTGAGTTTTTCAATATTGGAAGTTTAACTTACTGTGCAAAGTTTGGCCATCAAGGGCAAGAAAGGTGCAACAGATTACCTATTTAATACAGGTGTGGTTCAACCTAATGTTAATTTCCCATGAATGTATATGCCCATCTTCTATTCTTTGTTGCTCTTAAGTTTTTACTAGTTGGATGCTTTTCATTTTTCTTTATTTTAAATATTAATGAATATAAATGCAGGTACTGTTTTTATAGAACCCTAGTACAATGCCTGGAACACAGTAGAGGTCTATAATATCTGTTGAATGAACAGATGGATGGATGGATATAACCCAGGCAAGATGGCACTATGGAGTTCTGAGAAAGGGGAGGCAAAGGACTCCACCACCCTTACCACTACCATTATTGTGCACCCTTTCTGGAGCATTTACCCTGCCAGGCACTGTATTAGTAACTACCTCACAGGCGTCATTTCCCTCAGTCTTCCCAAGAATTATGACCACAATGCACATGGTATTAATGACCTCATGTTACAGATGAGGAAACAGAAGCAGAAGGCAGTTAAACAACTTTCCCAATGAGCACAGTCAGAGGTAGAGCCAGGATTTAAATCCTGACTGGAGAATCCAAGCTCTTCATTGCTGAACTGGCTTCCCTTGCCCTTGCGCCCACTCCATGGCTCTGGGAAATTGAGAAGTCAAGAGAGAGGACATAGCTGAGCCTCAAGGTAAAACTGGACCACCTATCATCTGCACCCCAGGAGCAGATTTTCAAAAATAACTTGCAGAATGAATGGATGCCCCAAGAAAGCATGGGTTATGGGCCCCCAGTGTTGTCTGTGCCACCATATTGGTTTCCCATGGGGAAGGCAGGTCTCTTCCAACTATAGCAAATAATATAACATTTCAAAACATTTTTAACTTTTTCTCCAGTTTCAGTTACTTACAGATGCTGTTATTCTTGGGTGTTGTTTTGCCTGAGAGAAACACTGCTTAAAACTGCACCAGACCACACAGTCACAGTTTCCCCATTTTGAGCTATCATTCCAGAAATTCCTCATCTCTTCTAAAATAGGAGCAACACTCACTAGTTAAAGCTGTAACTTTCTGTGCAAGGCAGTGAGGAAATGATGATGAACTGGGCTTACGTACAAACAAAAAGAAAATTCAGAATCTACCAGGATGAAAGATGTGTTTATTTCCAGAAATGTCTTTCAGGGTTTTTTTTTTTTTTAAAGACCAGATTACACAATTTGCAGCTGCTTTTTTTAAAAATGCAATATACAGTATCTGAAAAATGGTATATAGCAGACACCTGTGAAGTTTTCTGTTTATTTTAATTATAACAGGGAATGACAGGAGGAAAACTGAAATAGGGAGGAAGGGAAACAGACAAAAAGGGGAGGGAATCCCGGGAAGGGAGAGGCGCCAGTGCCAGCAGCTCAGTGATAGGTAATAAAACCCCATTGCTTCCCATATCTTTCTCCATACCAATCTCCAAAAGATTGCTTTAGAAATTGACCAGCTGCCAGCTGTTCAGAGGCTTAAATGCAGTGACCTCGGTTCACTTCATGTGTAGGCACTTTACACACATTCCCCGGCCCAGCTGACTTCTTCTGCTTCACTGAATTGCAGGGAAAAAATGATATATTTCTGGAGAGTACTAGAAACTTGGTTTCTGCCTCTGGTCTGCATTGCCCTTCCTTCCCCTTCCAGACATTATGCAAATCCCTCCATCCCAGTTCAAAGGACTATGCACAAAGGTGTCTGCCTCCCAGGACACCTAGGGCACTTCCAGGTGCCCTTCTCATATGGCTCTGTTAACAGTGCCTTTTGGCACCTGGTTTTATGCTGTTATATTTTCATGGCCTTATTACAACCTTAGCTCAAGGGTGTCACCAGCGTGTGGGCTTGCCCCACGTTCCTTTGGGTTTCAGTGTGAGACTGAATACATTGTTTCTCCTGATGTATCTTGGAATTTACAGGATGTCCATAAAGCCTGGAATATTAAGTGAACTATACGTAATGTCACCAAGGACATCTTCAATCCATAAAACAATTAGATGTTATTACTTATTTGTTATGAACTATAACAAATAGTTTTTAGGATCGAACAAATAGCATAGGATTGAATAAGCCCCTAACTGTGGGTTAGGGGAGAAAACAGTGGACCCAGAAGTCCACTGCTCAACTACTCTTTGCCATTTTCTGTCGCTTGAAACGCTTGTGGTATATCCCACAAAAGGAGCTCCCACCCGTGTGTCCAAGAAAGCTTGTGCAAAAATGTTCATTGGCACATTGACTACGATAGCAAAGAAAAAAAAAGAAAACCTAAATAACCCTCAGGTGGAGAATGGATAAATAAATTATGGTGTGTTCATACAAGAGGATATTATACAGAAGTTATAAATGAATAAATGATAGAATTCTAAACATTCATAAATGAATTAATAATAGAGACATAGCAATCTGAATTCACATCAAAAGCAAGCCAAGCAAAAGAAAAAAAGTGTTGCAGAAGGATATATATAGGAAGATACTATTTATATAAAGTGTAAAAATGGGCAAAATGAGATAATATAGTATTTATGGTTGTATACATGTATACTAAAAAAAATTTTCAACACAAATTAATGGTTGACACCAAATTCAAGCTTGTGGCCCCTCTTAGATGAAGGAGAGAGAATGAGCTGTAAAAAGAATGCCGAAGAGGTTTCATTTGTATTTGTAAAATTTTTTTCCTTAAGCTGAATGCCATTTATATTGGTCTCTACTTTTTTGCACACATAATATTTTTCATAAATTAAAAACAAACACAGCATTCACCTTTCTCATCTTCTTGGCTGCCAAGCTTTGCATGGTTTTTGGCTATCAAGAAATAACTATTAAATGTGAGCTAGGATTCTGCTCATTATATAACTGTAACTGAGTAGTTCAAATCTGGTTCCATTATTTTGAGTTTAATGACAACTAAACATCATTTTGAAACTAATGTTAAACTATATATATATGCCCAATTTTAGAAAAAATCTATGAAAATATTAATTTTTTATGTAAGATAGTAGAGCCTTAATACATGTTTAATTAAATTGAGGCAGATTCCCTGTGCAATTCTTATCCATTGTAAGTTCCCTCGTTATATTTTAAACCATTTGATTTTCCAAAATTAGATATATGCAGAACTTTTTACATGACTGCCTATTATGCAAAATGAGGTTCACTTGTAAGATCCATCTAACATCTGTAATTTCAATGTTTTAAAAAATATATTAAGAAGTTTCTCTTTACCAAAGATTTGTTTCCTATTTTTGCTCTCCACTTCAGTAGAGCCATACAAATTGCAACTTTGACTCTGAAATTTCCATGGCAACAGAAATTTTTTGTCATAAACACAGGCATGATTACAAAGAATGCTTTGGTGACAGTTTTCTTCATAATTAAATTCATTAGTTAAAAAGCTGGGTTAAGAGAGGCATAGGAATTTTTATTACAACAAGCATGTTTTCAACTGGAACTTTGGAGACAGTTCAAAATTAATTGCAAATGAATTGCTTTTGCTCACGTTTGATATTTCAGATTACATTTATACGTTTTGCATTTAACAGTTTAGAACGGAACAGATCTAAAACCAGATTCTGCCCAAGTACAAATCACCCTGAACCCTCCCTTTATGTTGTCCATGATATGAAAACTCAGTAGATTTCTAAGAAATTCAAAGATTTCTAAGCAGTTTTACGACTTTCCTAATTTAATTCTCCCCCACAAGATTCACAAGAATTTCTTGGACTGATTTCTTTTCTGAGTATAAAAGCAATTCAGAACTAATGTAGGAAATTTGCAGAATATTGAAAGGTTCAAAGTAGAAAGTAACTTACCTAGAGGTAGACCACTGTAAAATAACCAATGTTCATATTTAAATATGTTTTCTACAGCCTATCTAATTATCTTTCTTAATAGCCAGGAAAAATAAAAGTTCAGACTGAAAAGTATGGAGATTTGAGGCAACTGTTTATGTTCCCTCGGCATAGCATAGACGGGCCTTTTCAGAGCTTATTGGCTAGAAAAATGCTCAAGTTGGGAGTGTTTAGACCTGGTGGTTTGGATGAAATGCTGTTAGAATTATCGGGATGTAATTAGATGCAAAGGAATTGTCCAGAGTTCTTTTGCTTATAAAGTGTGTGGTAATGATCCATAGAAGGGAAAAAAATTAAATCTTCATTTTGTCCTTTGGAGGCTGGTCATTTAATCTCTTTTTCATAGATACATTAATATTTCTCTGACAAACTTAGCTCATTCATTCAAGCATATATTTGTCCATTTGATAGATTTTAATTCATTAGTCTGCCTCTGCTTCCTGGCAAAAATGTCCTTTCTCACTCTTTTTTTCTAAAAAAAAAAAAAAAAGTGCCACTGTAGGCCAAGGACTGTGCACACAAGCAATGACACTTAGGCAGTCCCTTTCTTCAAAAAGCTCACATCTGATCCCTCAATCCCACTACTGGATATATATCCAAAGGAAATGAAATCGGAATGTCAAAGAGATACCTGCACGTCTGTGTTCACTGTAGCATTATTCACAATAGTCAAGATATGGAATCAACCTAAGTGTCCAGCAATGGATGAATGGATAAAGAAAATACAAATACACACACACACACAGAGGAATGTCATTCAGCTTTTAAAAAGAAGGAAATCCTGTTATTTGCCACAACATAGATGAACCTGGAAGACATTATGCTAAGTGAAATAAGCCAGGCACAGAAAGACAAATACCACGTGATCTCACTTTTATGTAGAATCTAAAAAAGTTGAACCCATAGAAGCACAGAGAAGAATGGTGGTACCAGGGCCTGAGGGAGCGGGTATTGGGGAGATGTTGGCCAAAGGATACAAAATTTCCGTTAGAAGAAATAGGTTCAAGAGATCTTTTATACAACATGGTGACTGTGGTTAACAACGTATTACACTCTTGAACAATGCTTAAAAGGTAGATCTTAAGTGTTCTAACCACAAAAAAAATTAAGTGTGTGAGAAAATGCGTATGTTAATTAGCTCAATTCAGCTATTCCACAGTGTGTGGCATGTTTGTACATGATAAATAAATTCTTATCTTTCAATTAAAGAAAACAAAAAGACTCGAATCTAATGGCCCCAGCTCTTCATTCCAGATTGAGCCCAGACATCTCCTCTACCATGGAGCCCGTCCTAACCACTTCCTCACGGGTGCCTCCGTGCAGTACATGCATGCTCTTACCATACTCACTCTATTTAGCACACACTTATTTGCATATCTGCCCCCTCCTTGAGGTCAGGGACCAAGGTATGCAGATTTCAAGGAGACAGATGAATTTATGTTCCCATCGTGTATGGAAGTTTCTC
>CAUYRT010084253.1:0-15540 GCA_963574885.1 Lepilemur ruficaudatus
TTTAAACTTTTTTATTAAAAACTAAGACATAAACACACACATGAGCCTAGGCCTACACAGGGTCAGGATCATCAATATCACTGTCTTCCACCTCCACATCTTGTCCCAGTGAAAGGTCTTCCAGGGCAATAATACCCATGGAGTTATCATCTCCTATGATAACAATGGCTTCTTCTAGAATACCTCATGAAGCCTTGGCCTGAGGTTCTCTCTACTCCATCATCTTTATCAGAAACATCTCTTTGTACATATCTACTGGCAGATGCACCATGGGCAGAGCAGTAGCCTGATCTTTGGTATCACGGTATGTAGATCATGCCAAGAGTGTATAAAATGCAAGTCCCATAGAGAACCAACCTGACACAGACCTGTCTTCGGTGTGCTTGGAAGAACAACTGTAAATAATATTAACATAGGTATGCTAGAATGAGAAATTACATTTTAATCACAACTTTAAATGAAACTCACTCCTGAAATCATTTTATTTATATGTCCTCTTACCTATTATAACTCCAGCTTCTCATGCAATGATCCAAAATTATGCTAAATAACTAGTATCCCTTTTCCAAAATTTCTTAGAAGATCTTAAAAAATTAAAAATAAAATTATTCTCTTATACAATATGCAACAAATATTTTTGCCACCTTGGAGTACAAAACAAAATATAAATTTCACAGTCATTTTAAAAAACCTTCCATAAACCTTTGGAAATATTTGCCACTTCAAAACATGAATTTTCAGTGTGATATAAGCTTTGATTTTCTTATCTTCAAAATTACTTATATGGGAAAATAGTAATACACACGCATATTTACTATTTGCATTATTTTGTGCTGGCCTAGCAAAAAGATACCAAATGTTAATTCTCTAAAATCAATCTCACCTATTATCTCATTAAACATGCACAATGAGTGGGTAGTTAGGGTAACATCACTCACAGTTTTCTGAGCTCCAGAATAACTTTCTAACGATGACTGTTGCAGCTGTTAATAACCACGTAAGCTCCAGTGATAGTTCATGATCTATTTACTGCCATCATTACTCTTCATTTAGTCATTTTACTGCTCCCACAGGTTTACATAAATGTGCTCTGGTGCCCATCTCTACCACCCACCACCATGCAGAGTTGAGCTGGTCAATCCCTAAACAAAAATGCACAAGGGTTCTCTGCTGTCACACTAGGACAACAGCTTTGCCACCCGCCTTCTGCTTCTGGATCACTGTTAGTCATCAGCCCAGAAAACCTCCACATTCATCACCCATTGTATCTCTACCCCCAATTAACCCATATTCAAGGCCTGGTAAAGCCTGCCAATTAATGTTCCAATGGAGGAACACATTAACTACCCAATTCTCTGGGTTTTCTAGGCTCTATTCCCATAATAAGTTAGGGTATCAAAATCCAATGTCCCTGGACTATACTAACCTACTTCCTAAATTGCAATTTAATTTAATGAGAATTTGCCATTTCCATATATTGGCTAGATCTTTTGCAAAACTGTAGCTGAATATGTTGTATGCTATGTCTCTGAAAACATTCAGCAAACTCCTCCTTGATTTTTGCATTGATAAGTTTGTCCTTTTTAAACAAATGGGTTTACTTTCATGTGTTAACCAAGAAGAACTACGTAACTCATTATACTTGCTTTTTGCTTTGGCAGCTAGGAATCAAAAGAACTAAATTTTCTCTTCAATTCCCATGACTCGCTCGCTGAGAGCCCCTGATATAATTATTTTCCACTTCTCTCTAAATCAATTCTTCCCCTCTTTCTCCTCCCTACCACACTAGTAGCAGACACAGAACACGTTCTTCAGAGACATTGATTTACTGCAGCCGTAGGGTACTGACCCAGAAGTAACTAAAAGGCTCCCAGAAAGGCCTTTGTGTTGAGCAAGGATATCACCTGGAGAGAACAGAAGATTCTCATAAGTAATTGGTTCGCTGCAAAAGTAAGAATTCATACCTGGATTCCTATCCTAGATTATCCTGAGCATCCACATTCCCCTCTGTTCTGTTCTTTTGTTTCCTCTCTCACCTCACTTCAGTTAAGAATCATTGATCTAAATCAGGGGTTGGCAAACTTTTCATAAAGAGCCAGATAGTAACTATTTTAGACTTGGCAGGTCATGTGGTCTCTGTCACAGCTACTCAACTCGGCCACTGCAGCATGGAAACAACCATAGGCAATATGTAAACAAGAGAATGTGGCCACATGCCAATAAAATTGTATTTGGGAAAATATTGTGGGATGAATTGGATTATGGGCTGTAGTTTGCTGACTTCTGGTCTAAATGGTTTCTGATATGGGTTTTTAATCTTTATTTTAATGTTCTGATTTGTTTATGTTCAATATGGCAAGCCACTTCAAAATATTTTATTTGAGTAGAAGGAAGGTAAATTTTAAATAAGGAATGAAACAGAATTCAGGGACTCTATATTACAGACAGCCAAGATATAATTCATTAAATTCCTAGTACTAAAAATTGGGAATGAGTCTCTGCTCTCCAGAAATTTACATTCTGCTATGGAAGAAAAGATGTCTCTACAAATAAGTATAACATGGGTGCTGGAAGACAGCTGCAAATGATGTCCTGCGGGAGTTCACAAGAGAGAAGTCCTTCAAACCTCAAGAAGAGGAAGCCATCTGTTAGAAATAATCCTGGATTCAGGTGGGATTCCTCCAGGTGGAGGTGTAGGGAGAGGGCATTCCAAACAGAGGGTGGTGTGGTCCAACCAGAGGTGAGACAGCCCAGGGCGTTCAGAGAAAGTGTTCAGTTTGGCTGCGATGTGGGCACAGAAGGGAATGGAGAGGTCATAATGATAAGCTTCATCAAGAATGCAAGGTTAAGAAGTTTGGAATTTTTAGTAAATAACAGAGAACACTGAAGGCTTTGGGGCAGAGAAAGAATTGTATCTTAATCTCTACTGAGAATCAAGAAAATTAATCTGTCAGCAGCATATAGGAAAGCACATAAGGTGACTTGAAAACCTTCAGAAGAATGATGTTCAAGGTCGTAGAGGCAGGGAAGGAGAGGTGTGTGCCTCTTCTTTGGGGCATATAAAAATCACCTATAGGGCTTTTTCAAACTGCACACTCTGATCCCAAAGATCCTGATATGGCTTCTATTGGGGGATGTCCTCCACATCCCCATCTACTACCAGTAATGGAGAATCACTTCCACCACAAGCCATTGTGATGGTGTGCCACAAGCCTCAAGTGTGTTGGGGTAGAGAATAAAAGTTGGAAAAACCGCTGGTAAGAAGGCTGTTGCAAAAACTCAGGCAAGAAGTAAAACAGAGGCAAAATATGGTGATAAGAATGGGAATTAAAAATGAGGGTTGAAGAGCTTTTGCCCAAACAGAACTTGCCTTTCACATTGAAAGTCCCCTCTGAATTGTCTGGGAGCTGGTGCAGAACCAACAGAAAGGGGAATGTCAGGAGAACAGTCAGAGAAAAGTGAGTTCAGGGATAGCCATGTGGGTTTGAAGTGCCAAGCAGATCAAGAGGGGGAAGAGTGAGAAAAGACGTGTGAGTCTGAATCCTGTAGGATTTGTGGCTGGAAGTAGAGATGTGGCCATTGTCCAAAGGGAGGCAATAGTCATGGCCCTTGTTCTGCATCAGATCACAGAGAGAGCATGTTCACAGAGAAACAAGCACTTGAGGATCTCTCATATTTTGATGACACAAAAAGAAAGAGAACCAAGAAGGAGCCATTAGAGGAAGAGAGAAAATGCACTGTCCCAGAAGCCCAGAGTCAGATTGAAGGGGACCAACAGGGATACATTGATCAAAAAACCAAGGACTGAGAAACAAGAATTTAGACTGAGCAAAGATGTCACTGTCCACCTCTGGGAGAGAAGCAGCTGGGTTACAGCACAACACAGGCTGCAAGGGATGGAGGCGGGAGCTGCGTGAGGAATTGCAAGTAGCAACTGTAAATCCTCTTGAGAAATTTGGGAGTGGTTTATTCCTGAGATACTATAAATAAAAGGAATGCAGGAAGCAGGAAGTCAGAAGATGAAAGGGACATCTCAGTAACAGGAGAGGAGTTTGCAACAGACAGTGTTTGGGATTAACTAGCCCCAAGGTTACAATCAGTCCATGGTGTGACGTGCTGGCCTTGAGTTGTTTGCTACCATCTCAAAGGATGGAGGGCTCTGGTTTTGGTAACGGGATAGCTGGTCAGCAGTCACCATCACAGTCATCAAAAGTAGTTAGTCCCTGAGTGTAAGTTGCATGACAGGGCACTAGATAAAGTATCTAAGCAAACGGGCCTTATATTGTGGAGAAGCTAGAATCACAGAGAGAAAACATCAACTTTACATGCATATAAAAAGAGGCAGTTTAGAATACACTGAGCTAATTGAAATAATGACTACGTATTATGGGCAAATGATGGAGACCATTTATTTTGTGAGACAGAATGTGAAGACACAGTTATAACTGGAACATGAATAAAAAGTGTTGTTGGAGGTGGCTCCAAAGCCTTCAAGGTGCCCAGAGCACATCATAACCACCAGCCACCCACCAACTAACCACGAGGATTCACAGACCAGCTTATCTCAGGAGCAGTGTCAGATTTCTAAGTGTCCCAGCTATCCTGAATTCACTCCAGCCAGTTCAACTTTCTATTCATTTCCTTTTCTACCAGCAAGTTTTCAACCTAAAAAAAAACATAAACAAAAAGCATTTCACGTCACTATAGACAGAATACAGAAAGATGTCATCTACGGCCACCCATATACTTCTTTTAGCTTTCTTTCCGCATGAGGTCCCTGTGCTTTTGTGACTTTCAGTGAACAAATCCCAGCCCAACAGTGCAATCAGAAATACGACAGGTAACACAAACACAAGAGAGAAGGACATTTCAAAAATGTATTCTTCTTAGATGCCATTTGTTCAAAAGCCCCTGGTCCTCGAAGTACCTGAGAAAAGGAGTGCTTGGGACCTGGGGAATTCTGTCCTCCCCCAGATCAGAGAACAGTCATTACTCTTTCAGGGAGAGAGAAAAAAACATCCACCGTTTCTTAGTGGGCATGTGCTGTGATGATGGCAAAGGCCAAACATGCTTTTTCAGACTTTGTCACAGTGTCTGCAAAGCTGAGCTAGGCAGAATTTAACAGCCTAGGCAATCTTGGCCGTAGGCCTGACTTTCCAGAGTTCATTTTTCCCCTGTTGAAAGGTTTCTCTTAATTATTTTCTGGATTGAGTCTCTTAGGGAGTTTGCTGGATCTTCCCATCCTGCCAGGCCCCCACCAGAGGGGTTGGAGTCAGTTGCATGACAAGGCAGACCAGACTGGGTGATGTTTTGGCATAGTCCAAATAGACATGTAACATATAGCCCTCTGCCATAGAGGAAACCTTTACAATTCCTCTGTTCCCAAACACTTCCTCTGGCGCTGCTGATCGTATTCTAGTCCAAACCATCTCTTCCAGGCCAGGCCATTGAAAAACTTCCAACGGGTGCTCTAACAACAAGGCCACAATCTCTTAGCATCTCCACCTATTTCAATGAGATTCTGTCCTTCCTTTCAATAAAAATAATACTAAACTCTACAGCTAACAACCTCATCTTTACTGGACACCAGCCATATATCCCTGATGGTCCTACTGGAAGAGCCAACAGTCTTACATGTGTCCTGTCATGGGGCTCTTTATGTTCTTTGGCAGGAGTGGATAAAGCAGTAATATAATGACCACACAGCACCACTTGGAGACCACCCAGCAAGTAGCTTAGGGGCACATCTCATACACAGATAGCCTCTAACAGGCTCACAGCATGCTTTTCCATCCCATGTGAAGTCCTGGGAGAGGCTGGGAGACGTTTTCAACTTGGAATCATTAGCCAACGATTGACGTACAGCTCTGTCTCTTGGCTTCTTCTCTTCCTCCCTGAACTGATCTTGGTACCAAAATAAAGCAGAAGCTGAGGCCCAATCTACCACTCCCGTATCTCTTGAATCCATCATTTCGTGGAAAAATTTTAAGCTTCTGCAGAGCAAAAAATAGCATAATTTCAGAAAAAAGAAAACAACAGATTGTCATCCATATTTGCTGAAAATATTTTCCCCAAAGAGTTAATATTTATATTACATAAAAACTCATATAAAATGATAAGAAAAAAAGTCTAACTACTGCCACTTATCAGCAATTCAACTTTGGGTGTGAAATTTAATTTCTTCAAGGCTCAATCTTCTCATCTACAAAATGTGGCTAGGAATCCACCCTGTCTGAGGCTCTGTGTCAATTAAGTGAGATGATGCATTTCAAGTGCCAAGATCAGGGTCTGAGCACAGCATTGCAGATTCCCTTCTTTGCTCCTCAGGTGCTCCAACATCAGAATGGGGAAAGACCAGAACAAATTTTACATTGAAGAGAATACAGTTAGGAAACAAAGATGAGGAAATACTCAATTTTACTAGCTATCCAAAAAATACAGATTATAAGACACATTACATATATTACAGAGGACACAATAAAAATAATGATACTACCTCACCGTCACTGATGAGGTCATCAGGAGGACTGTGCATCCATCCATTCACTACTCGTGGCAGTACAACCTGGGACAACCCTTTTGGAAAGCCACGTGGCTATGCCCTTAAAGATGTAAAATGTTCCTATCTTTTGAGTGAGTATTCCTATCCTAGAACTTTTCCCCTAAGGAAACAGCTTGAAAGGTGAGCAAAGCTAAAAGCACAAAGATTTCCATTGCTATAAGATTCATTACAGTGAAAAGATCTAGAAAGAACTGAGTGTACAAAATCAGATAAATGAGTAATTTAATTACATAAGGGAAAAAGCAGAGAATGCTAATCCGGGTCTGTATTATGGTTACGTCATTATGCATGCATGTAAACAAGGAGCAGATAAGAACGTGAACACATTTTAAAGGACTATTAGAATCCGAGGAGACGATTGTATGGGGTAATTTTTGCTTTGCTTTGATTTCTTGTGTTGTTGTGGGTAATATTGTTTGTACAAAAAGTAATTCTTTTAAAAAGAAACATTACTCCCATTTCCACAGCTTTCACCTTAACTAGGACCACTTCACCCCTTGGCTATGCCAGGTGCTCACTTCCTAATGGCTCTCCTGTGTTTCTCGTCCTACCAACATGGGCTATGACATTATCCACCACTTGTTGGAGGCTTCTTCATTTTCCCCAGGCTCTGTGCCTTTAAATACACTACAGGCACCTTAAATACATTTTTGTCTTATGTAACTCTCACAGCCACCCATGAGAAAGGCATAACAATGATCCTCATTGTTCAGATGAGGAACGTGAGACCTAACTCCCCTGCCTAAAGTCTGGGTGCCCCTTGTGCTCCAGGATCTGAAGTGGAACCGGTTTTCATCCAACTTCAGTTCGCATACAGATTTTGTTTGCTTATAAAAATTGTTTGTTTTAACTAGCAGTGACCATAAAGGCTTTATCTTCTCATTTCTATAAAGACAAAATAGAGGCCTACTACTGTAAGGCCCACTTCAGGGAGATAAAGGCAGGAGAGTTTTCATAGATTATCCTTTTCCCTTGAATTCCCTTTGCTCCACAATCTAAAAAGTCCAACAAAAACGAAAATGGCAGATAATTTGGAATACATCACTGATTACAGAATAGGTATTTAATAGATACTCACTGATGGAATTAATGACTCTAAAGACCCGCTCAAAGCCCAGGAAGGATCGTGAAGTCAGTTTTCAAAGCCTCCAGTCTCCTCTCCCCACCTTCTGTGCTCATCTCTCTCTCCGCCAGTTCTATTCCACCACCTCAACCCTTGCTAATGCCCACTATCCACAGGCCCTGACCTCCACCCATAAGACTCTACTAAAAGAAAAGGATATCCTAAATGTCCAAGTGTTCATGTGTGCATTTTTTTAAGACTAGAAAGTCTCAAGCCAATGAAACAACTCCCTAATTGTGAAACAGATTTCCAGGTATCAGCCACTGGAGAAAGAAACAACTAGAGAGAGGCAGGCAGCTGGGAATGAATCCTTCCAGTGACAGTCAGAAGTAGTGTCCCCGTTTGCTAACAAAGGCAGACAACAGGCCTATTATCACATGCACACATTAAGTCACTTTCTTCAAACCATAAATAAATGCAGTGCCCAACTATACTTGGATATCTTAAATATAAATTGTTGTGGGTTCTTTTTTGTAATGCTTGCATTTCTGTTCATTCTTAAATTTAAAGAAATTGATGCACTAGGAAGCTTTTTTTGCTAGAAAGGTACAAATAAATAAAACAAATAGGTAAATAAAAACTGCCCTTATTACATAATATCTATGAAGGATAATTGCATCTATGCAAAACAAGGTGATGCAGCAGTTGAAAACAGCGTTAAGATATAAAAAAGGACATTTGCCAAAGTCCTTAAGGTCGCCAGATTGATGAAACCTGACATCTGTCTAACTTAATAGGACTGATCTAAGGAATTCGGCTCTTCTCTTCCTATCCGGTGTTGCTCCAGGTGAACCTTGTTAACAGCTTTATTAGCATCAGACTAGATAAGAGGAATTGGCTTTTCCACCTTTGTCCACAGGGTTTCCTGGTATGTAGAGTCAGACAATGAAAAAGACCAAGCACTTTTAGAATTTGCTCTCCCTGAAGAAAAATCATTCTTAAGCCCATTCTTGGAACTTATTTGGAAATACTCATTTTATTTGACCAGGAGGGTACCCTACTTCAAGGAGCAAAATATGTTGCTGATTAAAGAGTTTTACCTGGCCAGGATGGCATTCACATTTCTTGCAGAGGATGAACTAGTCAGAGACTTCAGTTGTGTTTCCGTTATCTTGAGAGGACAGTCTGCTTAACGGGATGGGCAGTCATTGACCATCATGTTACACTGGCAGAACAATCCATGCCAATGGATTGCACTAGCTGTCCTCCCAGGGGGTCAGCACACGAGGCAGACAGCCTAATTATCCACAGCCAGCTGAAACCATACATACCGGAGCTTTTTCCGTGGTCTTCTTGGCTGTGAGAGCTACAGAGAAGCACGCAATGTGTCCAAGCAGATGTTAGATCTGCAATGTCAATACCCAAAGAATATCTAGCCCCACATTAAGGAGGGTGTTAGTCTAGTAGCCCTGAAATCCATAGCGGGGCCCCTCTCCCATCCTCCTCATTTGACTTTGGAAGCAAATCCTGGAATAATGACTAATGACCAGGATCAACTTAAATACTGAAATTGAAAACCATTGTGAAAACCATTATCAGAAATTCTCTCTGTATCAAATTTACTAGCAAATATTATCAGTATTCCCTCAATCTCCCTCTCTCTGTATTAGTATTTCTCTCTCTTTCTCTCTCTCTCTCTCTCTCTCTCTCTCTCTCTCTCTCTCTCTCTCTCTCTCTCTCGGAATCAAGGACTTCGAACTACATGTAAATGATATGGAAGTCAGATTAATAGATAATTGTGTGTTGATCTTGAAAGATAAAACAAGAATCCTAACCTCTCTCTTAAAATCCCAGTTATATTCAGACATTGCTATCCAATGAACCTGAAGCAAGCTACATCTCAAAATGTACACGGTTTCTCAAATCCTCATAACCAGGAAAATCTCATAAGCAATCTGAATTTCCACGCCTGTGGAACAAAGACTTGTGAGTCCATGCAGAGCCCACTGGGTCTGGCCCCTGCTTTCTTGTCCAGCCTTCTCTTGCTTGGATTCTAGGCTCTGCTACACCTGCTTGAGTGCCTCAAATCAAATCTGCTCAGAGACAGGTGAGTGGTGAAAGCACAGGCACTAATGCTCAAGTGCTATTGCTCTTCTTTGGCTGGCTACTGCCTACTCATTCTTCAAAAGCCCTTCCTCCAGGGAACCATCCTGACCGCCTCCTGTTTCAAGTTTATGGTTCTTTTATGCATTCCATCTTGCCCTGTGCATACGTAGTGTTATAATAGGGCTAAATTGTTTATCGGCCACCAGATTTATGTCTAAAAAACCTTTCTATTAAAAGCACTCACTTCCACGCCTGACTCATGCTAAGCACTCAGTAATTGTTAAATGAATGAATAGATGAATGAACAAAGGAATGAATGAATGAACCCTAACTTTTTTGTGTGTAATATCCTTTCCCTTCTTCCTTTATCCGCTTATTGAAACCCTTCTTATATCATAGACAAGCAGATAATGAACAAACTAAAAAAACAAAAACATTAAAACAAGGTAAGCATCAATAGTTTTAAAATTGGATTGTGGTGATGGCTGTACAGCTATATGAATTTACTAAAAATCATTGGATTGCACCAGTGAATTTTATAGTGCATAAATAGCTCATTACAGCTGTTAAAAAACATGAATAGTAAATAAAATGTTTAAATTATAGAATGGTCCAAAGTGAGAGTAGTTCAGAAGTGGAAAATGGTTTAAAAAGTGATGTGATAGTTGAGAGAAGTAGCTATAGAAATTTCTAATTGAGGTTTGGGGGTTTTCTTTAGTAAAGTTGTTTTTCACCTGGACAAGACATTGCTAGGAACTGGGCAATAAATGTATTTAATGAGAGTGAGAGTTCACATAATGAAACTGGCCTATTTGTGAATTGGTAAAAAGGACTCATCTGATTTCAGAGTTGGAATCATGATTTGAAGAAATAACAAATTTATTTTATTAATCCCACTTTTATTGAATTAATTAGTTAAGTTCAAATTAAGTAATTTAACTCTAAAAAATTGTTGGCAGTACATTAAAAACAATAAATTTTTGCAATAAAACTTCATTGACTTAATTATTATAGTTTGCTATTTCTAAGCAAATTAAAGTGTTATCTGTTTTTAATCAGCTCTACTGTGTCTTAATTTCTCTTAGAATTTTCTTTGGGGTTTGCCAGGTCTTATCTGCCTGTTACAAATGAACTGATTTTTCTCAAATAGTTTCTAACATTTAAATTATAGAGAAGTAGCTCTGTTTTCCTTTTAAGTTCTTAACTACTTTAGATTGAGAAGGGATTCATTTTAAATAGATCCTCCTTTGTAAATAATAATAAATGCTTTCATCTGTCAAAGTCATGTTGAAAATCCCTTTCCAACCATATTTTTATGACATCTCCACCTTTTCCTATACAATTTATTATTAAGAAGGGAAATCCCACCGCAACAATAACTTCAGACCTCTCTTCTTTGTAGAGATAGCCTGAGGTATAAATTCAACATGCAAATAATTCTTTTCATTACCTGCCTGTTAAAACATAGAATAAAAGTTAAAGAAAATGAATTCCTGTTGAAAACATCAAAGTTGAATGTACTCCTTGACAGACATTTAATAAAATCAGATATAAAGAACAGGAAGGCGAAGTTGTTATAAACATCAGTTGGCATGCCTCACAGTTCTTGGTGGTCTAAAATCACCGCTTTATATTTCAAAGGATCTGAATAAAGACAGCTTCACAGTTGCTCTCAAGCCTTCATATCTGAAAGAATCCTTTTACAGGTCTAAAATGAACCAATTTGATATTTACTACAGAGCCGTCATGGTCTTGCAAGAAATCAGTGATTTACATTTGTAGCCGTATTTCCAATGAGAATAACTTTTTTATGAGGTGGGGGTGAGGGGTACATAGATCATTCACAGCTGTCTTTGTCAAGCAGTTGCTTTTTATTTGTGTCCAGTGCTGGATTCATCACTATCCTGGCATTTCTATACTTGTTATTCATTTTTCGTTGTTGCTGTTGTTCTGATTAAAAGCATGCATTACATTCTTTCTAAATTATGTGTCACTTTGTTGTGATTGTTATTTCTGGCAATTTAATAGTCTGCGAACAGGAAAGCTTTGAAACGACTGTCCTCTGTCCTTTGGCATAAACCAATTACCAGGATTTAACTTATCTGACAAAAACCGTAAAAACTGTAGTGACAGATTGGAGAACAAAGTGGTTTTAAATTGTTATTTTTGAATATTTAACCTTTCCTGTTTTCTATAACTAGATGTTTTCAAGTACAGTATGTGACCATGAAAATAGCACCAGCTTTTCTTACTTCCTTAATAAAAAGTGTGTCTTCCGGACTTTTCTATACCGGAAGAGCGATTATTTGTGATGAGCAATTATTTAAATTCATTTAGATGAACTACTTCCAATTGTTATAGTAGCCTTAGAGATATATATAGATGAAAACTTCAGAACCAAGATTGATTCCTAAAAACAGAATTTGGTTCTTGAAGAAACATATACAATTGTGTTTCAAGTTTTCTTTATGGGAAAAACAAGTGAAAGCAGAAATATTTTTTCTCACCTTAAAACTGTATCTGAGAGGTACCCAAACCAGGTTTAGAATGTGAAAATCCCAGGTTTCTCTTCAAAATGTTGGAGAGTTTTGTTATTTGTGGATGATTATTATTCATGATGAACTTAGAAGAATTATTAAGGCTCTACTTGGTACCAGTAGAATATAGGGAAAATGTAGTGTGTGTTCACCAGGCTCTCCCTCATGCAAAGCAGCTTCAAGGCAATTTGACACAGTAACAAAAGTAGCCAAATTCCTTCCCGACCACATATTGCCCCAAAGTTGACATCGTTTTCCCAAGCTGAGAAAGAGTTGAAACACTAAAAGATATATCTGGTTAATAGGATATGAAGTAAAATAATGAAAAGCACTTTTCTTTGGTTATTCTCGAACAGGCCATAAATATTTACATCCCATTATAAAACACCTCAACAGCTCGGTGAGATTGAGTGCAATAGCACTTACTGCAATATAACTCCAAACGCTTTACAACTCCAATGGACTTTATAACTACACCTTATAGAGTTCACCATGCAGAAAAATCTGTGAGTTGACTGGTCAACGTTCTTTGTTTTAAAAACATGCAAAAGAAACACTAGATGCATTGTAAGGACGGTATTTATTAAAATGCCATCTACAGTTTATATACAGTTTCATCCAAAAGGCCACATGAGCCCTCAGGGAAGAAGACAAAGGCACGAGGTTTGTTTCCTGAGTGTTACAGCACCAGTCATCTACATATCTTATGAAAACGAAAATGCGTGTGCTTAAAGCAAAACACCTGATGTCTCACGAACCTCAAAATTAGTGTTTTATGTTTCACCAAGCATTTTCTCATTGTTTTCTTACTTGATCATTAAAGCAATCCTCTAAGATAAGTAAAAGATGGGAAGAAAGGAGTGAAGTTGGAGGGAATAGATATTTATTGAACAGCCAGTATGTACCAAACACCATAGCAATATGATATCTACTCGTGGCTTGCATTCTGGCAGTGATGTGGGGTACATATTTTCATCTGTGTTTTACAGATGAGGCTGAGAAACATTAATTATCTTGGCCAGTGTCACATAGGTAATAACAACAGAGCTGGGATTGAATCCTAAGTCTTATTACAAAAAGAAATTGTTTTTTTCCTCTCTTCAAGCAGTTGACAATATTGACTTGAACAATTTTGAGATTATGGTATTCCAAAATTTTTCTATTATAATGTCCTTTTTTTATGACATGTCAAAGCTTTTTGATGGATCCTTCAATGGTTGCTCTTTGAAGTATCCTTTTTTGGCAAAAATAAAGCATTAGGAAGCCCTTATTAGTCTTCCATCTTTCCTTTTAATTCTTCAGGACTATGAAATACAGAACTCTGCAAATCAGCATACTCTGGTTTTCTCCATAAAATGATCTGCTACAGGCCTATCAAGTATGATCACAGACTAGAGTCTTATACATCTGTAGGCAAATGAGAGGGAGAAGAGAGAGTCAAAATCTCTTTGGTTCATGAGTAACATATGAATGATTCACAAGCAGATAAACAAAGGGAAATTATCTTTCAACCCATTTGTTTCCCAGTTACCTATATCTACACATGAGAGGAAGACTGAGGATACTGTATCAAGAAGTTGTCCAAATGCCTTTCTTCACTTTTTATCTGGTAGTCCAATGGATCTCAACCATATTCTTTAGACCTCCAAAATTCTGTTGAGGCACCTTGAAAGCCATTAAGTGACAATGGTAGGAGGTAAAGGGATGGTGCTATTCAATAACATCAGCAACATTTTTAGCTGCTTTACATACGGAGGTTTTATTTGATGATTTCTTACTATATAAGCAACTATGTACACCTATGAATATAGATATATATTCATAGATAGATATTGAAAACCACCACTCTTAGCCTAATGCTTATCAGCCTGGAGTTCTCACAAGCCAAAAAATCTACCTAATAAAAAGGTTTGTGAAATGATATTTAATATTTTTAATATAACAAAAATACCAACAGTGAATTTTAGTATAAAGACTTAATTGTTTAAAAGGGTATTTTTTGATTGAATATTTGGTTAACAATTCTGCTTTAGATAAAGTAAATATATGATTTAGATCTCAGGGTGCTCAGAACATCTGGCCATCAATTGCATAGTTCTTTGATGATGAAAAAGAATAAAAGAATTCATTAATACAAGCATACCCTGTTTTATCACACTTCACTTTATTGCACTTCATAGATATTGCACTTTTTACAAATTGAAGGTTTGTGGCAACCCTGTGTTGAGCAAGTCTACTCTTGTCATTTTTTTCAACAGTATGTTCTCACTTCATGTCTCTGTGTCAAATTTCAGTAATTCTTGCAATATTTAAAAATTTTTACCATTATTATATCTGTTATGGTGACCTGTGACCATTTATCTTTGCCATTACTATTGCAATTATTTTGAGTCACCACAAACTGTGCCCATATAAGACAGCAAACTTAATTAATGTTTTGTGTGTTCTAACTGCTCCACTGACTGGCTGTTTTCCTTCACCTCTGTCCCTCTTGCCTCGTCTCTCTATTGCCTGAGATCCAATAATATTGAAATTAGACCAATTAATAACCCGACAATGGTCTCTAAGTGTTCAAGTGAAAGGGAGAGACACACATCTCTCACTTTCAATCAAAAGCCAGAAATGATTAAACTTAGTGAGGAAGGCACATTAAAAGCTACGCCTCTTGTGTCAAATAGTTAGCCAAGTTGCAATACAAAGGAAAGTTCTTGAAGGAAATCAAAAGTGCTGTTCAGTGATCACACAAATGATAAGAAAGCAAAACAGCCTTCTTGCTGATATGAAGAACGTTTTGGTGGTCTGGATAGAAGATCAAACCAGCCACAACATTCCCTTAAACCAAAGCCTAATCCAGGGCAAGGTTCTAATTCTCTTTAATCCTATGAAGGCTGAGAAATGTGTGGAAGCTGCAGGAGAAAAGTTTGAAGCCAGTAGAGGTTGGTCCATGAGGTTTAAGGAAAGAAATCATCTCTAGAACATAAAAGTACAAGACAAAGCAGCAAGTGTTGATGTAGAAGCTCAGCAGATTATCCAGAAGATCTAGATAAGACCATTGATGAAGCTGGCTACAATGAACAACAGATTTTCAATGTAGATGGAACACTTTATGTCAGAGGAAGATGCCACCTAGAACTTTCATAGCTAAAGAGAACTCAATGCCTGTCTTCAAAGCTTCAAAGGACAGGCTGGCTCTCTGGTCAGGGGCTAATGCAGCTAGTGAGTTGAGGCCAAGACTCATTTATCATTCTGAATATCCTGGGATCCTTAAAAAT
>CAUYRT010084254.1:0-21934 GCA_963574885.1 Lepilemur ruficaudatus
TAGTAGAGATGGGGTCTCGCTCTTGCTCAGGCTGGCCTCGAACTCCTGACCTTGAGCAATCCACCCGCCTCGGCCTCCCAGAGTGCTAGGATTACAGGCGTGAGCCACCGCGCCCGGCCTCCCTTTTTGTTTTTTTAGAGACAGAATCTCATTCTGTCACCCAGGCTGGAGTGCAGAGGGGTAACCATGGCTCACTGCAGCCTCGAACCCCTGACCTCCAGTGATCCTCCCACCTCAGCCTCCAAAATAGTTGGGAATACAGGTGCACACCACTGAGATGAGTACCCTCTGTACCTGAGTCATACTAAACAACTTACACGCAGAAATGTTCCTTTTATTTATATATATTAAAATATACATATGGGAGATGACATATCCCTAATATTTGGCACTTTGAAGGTACTTGATAAATATTTATGAAAGGAAAATTCAGTGTTTTCATAAATGAGCCAAAAGTGAATCATGGATGAAAAAATATACATAATATATACAGTATACACATTCCATTTCTTCTAAGAACCAAGTGAAAATTGAAAAGGCTATGTTTATTTAAGTATTCAAATGCACAATGACAGTTAACTAAGAACAACATAAATTGTACTGACAAGTAGAAGAAAGAGAAGGAGACAAAGAAGGAAAGAATGAGAGAAAGAAAAAGAAAAGAAGAGCAGGAAAGGAAGAGGGAGGGAAGGGGTATGGGAAATAGCTCAATTTCACACTGTAACAACTAAGTGAAGAAAATTCATAAACATTACAATTAATCTGTGTGCATAAAATTGTTCTCTGTTTTCTAATAAGTGATAAAATGAAGTCCTTATAGTTAGCCTTAAAGAATGGATATACTAAGTATTAATACTTCTATTTGTTTTCTGGTAAAGAACTGCGTCATTAAGTTTTAAAAGCTGTCCAACCAGTTCTCAAGCTAGTACCCCATCCAACAAACTTTAACTAGGTTTGGAGTTTTGTTTAAAATGAGAGCTGTGGTTCAAGAAGCCCCCAAGGTCAGCGTTATAGTTTGCATCTTAAATAATCAAATTGCCCAAAGGTATTCTGTGGTTCTATGCCTATTATATTTTGTTCTGATTTGCAAGGGATCTTAGCTCTATGCTAAGAATATGGCTTATTCAAATGCAAAAATATTTTTACAGTATCTCTAAATCAATTTTCAAAAAGTCGTTATTCCTCACCTATTCACTGTGCAGACATCCAAAAACCTCACAGATCTAGCAGAGAAAGGAAGCAGGATGTACACAAAAAAGGGCTTAGAGCAGGCAAAAAAAAAAAAAGATGTCAGCAAAGCCCTGTGTAGAGGAAGCTCACACACTTTCCCATAGGAAAGCTTTTGAGGCTCTCCCTCAGAGGCTATTTACTCTCACTTAACAAACAATATTACCAAGCTTATTTATCTAGTTTCTAAGCCTACGGCAGAATAGAAATAAGATATTAGGAAGAGAGCTGTGGGAGAGGGGCTACTTACAACATACTGACACACTGACTGCAAAACAGAGACAACTGTCAGCCTAATGGGAAGGAGGAAACAAAAATTATAAAAAGAAAACAAAAGAGCTCAAAGCACAGCTGAATACAGGGTGTGGGGAAAATGCTTCATGCACCCAATAAGACCTTGGGGGGCATCACCATATTATACCATAACATAAAGAATTGACATCCAAAATGGTGCCCTTTGTCCTCAAGTAAAGGATCAGCTTAGCCCCTCCCCTGGGGCATACCCATGCTAGGTAATGGGAATGCAAGGAGGAATAAGTCACATACATTTTTACAAATCGGAAAGAATACAGCAGATTTTAGAAAATGTTTCTGCTGAAAGAGTAAGCATAAAAGAAGGCATATTTGTCCTTAAAGGACTGAACCTCTAATTGCCAAGAAAACACAGTATCTAAAATGATTCATTTGCTAAGGAACCCTCACGATAGCAGTTACAATGTGTCTAAAAATCTAGCTGGAATATATATTGGGTTGTAGAACCTTAACTCCATAAGGGTTTCAAATAACTATTCAACAATAAATAGCATCAAAGAATATAAGAGTAGTAGTTAGGGTATCTGGGGTTTGGTCTCTCCACTCTGCCACTAACCACATGTGGCCTTGGCAAATCAGTTACTTCTCTGAGACTCTATCTTCTCATCTGTGAAATGAAGAGGTTAAAGAGATAGCTGTGAAGTATCCAATGATGTTTCCTTCCAACCCACACACTCAATATTCTCTCCTCTTACCCAGATTGACTATTGTGGGCCCATGGCCTCACGTAAAAGGTGCTACAGAAGAACATAAAGTAATAAAAGAAGAGCTTCTTTCCAGCTTCAAGTTTGAAAAACCTAGGAACTGAGTGAAATAAAAGAATATAGGACAATGACAAGTGATTTGGGAGAAAATAAGATGAGTGTGTGTAATATTTCCTTCCTCTGCAGCTAGAAAAGAATTGAATTCCTGGGCCAGAGAAAGTTGGCAGGGAGGTGATGAAAACATAGACATTGGTGGGTCCCTGAGATAGGGGCTCAAATCCAGCTCCCCAACTCTCAGCCCAAAGGAAACAAGAGGGAGATGTGTTTGTGGGAATGAAGAGCAGAAAAGACATGGGACCACTTCCCATGGAGAATCCAAGAAGCAGCAAGATCCCTGAGAAGAATGGCCATGTGGAGGGTCAAGGTAGAAGGAGCATTATATAATCTCACAGCTTATCAGGACCCAGAATGGCTTGAGAACAGCAAAATGACTTCTGTGCAACCAAGATTAGCAAATGAATAAGAGAACTCAGGAAATCAAAGGAGCCTTAGAGACTAGAAGAGGGGCAACTTAGAAGTGAACTGATGATGTTGGGAAGACCTAAGTGGACCATCAGATGGAAGTATGGATGTCTCAACAGAGATGCCCAGCATGGCACATGATCTTAAGGAACTTTATATATCCCAGGGATGGGGAGGGGGAATCCCCAAATTGGCTGAGACCAAGATTCTGTGACCCTGATGGAATGGGAGCTCCAAATAAAGACTAACTTGAGTTCTAGAGAAATAAACATAGTTTTTGCACATCTGTGTTTACAGACTGAGATTCATACCTACTACATGCTGTGACAGACTCCACAGCTATGAAATCAAAAGGCCACGCCACAGAATAAGAAGAAATAATCTATGAATAACTTCATGACAATAAATGTGGGGAAACTTGGATAAAAAAATAATTGCCTAGAAATACATCATCACAAAATTGACCTGGGAGGAGGAAAGGAATTTAAAGGCTGAATAAATTCATAATCATTCAAGAAACTGAGATAATTTTTTAAAATCTCTTTTTACCCAAGATACCAGGACAGAAACATTACAGGTGAAAATTATCAAACTTTAAAGGAACAAATAACCTCTCTCTTATACAAACTTTTTTTTAAGAATAGAAACAGAAAGCAAGCTTCCAACTTACGAGGCTAGTACAACCTCAATATTAAATATGGACAAAGGCAATATAAGAAAAAAACTATGCCCTAATCTCACCTATGACCACAAATGCAAAAACACTAATAGAATCATCAGTGTATACAAAGAAACTGTAACCAAGAGCATCTTTCCCAGAATGCAAGCATAGTTAAGATCAACTAATATACCACAATAACAGATTAAAGAGACGAAGTATTCAAAAAAAAGTCTTGGCCAACTGAGAAAGGACGTGAACTTAATAAATAATATCAAAAAGCTATTAATATCATAAACATCATACTTAGTAGTAAAACTCTAGAAGCCTTTGTTTTAAAGTCAAGAATAAAACAAGTATGCCCACTATCACTACTTTTTTAAACACAAATGTTATTAAACAAGAAATTCTAAAGGTTCCACATATTTAAACCAATATAATAATAAACAATTCAAAAATGTAAATGGAAAAGATATTCCACTTACAAGAGCAATAAAATCTATAAGGTGGGTGTATGGGGTGTGTGTGTGTGTGTAATCATAGTTTTAACACTGTGGTTAAACCTTGTAGTCTTCATCTTACTAGACTTAGCAGTATTTGACACAGTTATTGCATCCTTCTTGAAATAATTTCTTCACTTGGTTTCCAAGATACCATATACATTCTTTTGATTTTCCTCCTACACCAGACCCTCCTTCTTGATTTATTTTGCTCATTCTACCTCTTCTCTACACCTATACACAATGACATGCTCTTGGGCTCTTAGTCCTTAGATCTTTTCTCCTTTTTAGCTACACTCATCCCCTTGGTCATCTCTTCCAGTTTCATGAATTCAAATACTCTCTGATCGTTTATGATTCCCAATCTCTCTGGCCCTAACCTCCCACCTGAACCCGAGAATTATAACTGTCTATTCAACATCTCCACTAGGAAGTATATTAGGTACCTCAAATTTAAAATATCCAAAATAAACCCCAACACCTGGCCCACCCTTGGACTTCACCATCTCAGAAAATGAAAACTCAATTCTACCAGTTAGCAACACTCACCAAAAAACATGGTGTCTCTCTCTCTCTCTCCTCTCTCTCTTTCCCCCATGTCTCTTCTCTCTCTTTTCTCTTTTCTCTTCTCTCTCCTCTCTCCCTTCTCTCTTCCCTCTATCTCCTCTCTTCTCTTTCTCTCTCTTCTCTCTCATCTCTCTCCTCTCTCTCCTCTCTCTTCTCTTTCTTCCTCTCTTTCCACACACGCACACACACACACACACACACACACACACACTCACACACACACACATCCCATAAACAACCTTCAAAGTAGATGCTGAGTCAGACCATTTTTCACATCCTTCTCTACCACTATCTGCACAGTTGGCCCAAGCCACCATCGTCTCTCACCTGGATCATTGCAGTAGGTGCCTAACTGGTCTTCCTTCCTTCACCAATTCCCACCTATAATCTATTATCCACAGAGCAGTCAAATGATCCTCTTAAAATAAGGTCAGATTGTATCATGTCCCTGCTTTAAACCCTCCAATGTCTTCCCATGCCACTCAGAGTGAAATCCAAGGTCCTCACCATGGGCTGCAAGACTCTACACATCACTGATTCTCAGCAGGGACAGTACTACTCCCTAGGGAACATTTAGAGATTGCTGGGAGGCCATAGCATTTTTGGTTGCTAAAATGGGAAAGTGCTAGTGGCATTTAGGGAGCAAAGAAGGGCCAGGTATATAGAAGACATCCTACAGTTCACAGGAAAGTCCCACAAAACAAAGAAATGCCCACATCCTGCATAACTTTCAAACATCCTAAAAGGCTTTGGTGTAGGTAAAAAATAAATTTTATAAATATATGAGGGCAGAATCTAATTCATTTTATACATTTTAAACACAAAATATTTTCCTCATTTAACCCACATTATATTTTTCCAGAAAGGCAACTACTGTGTAAAGTCTAGCAACTCTGCTAGTAGTAGTTTAGTCATCAAAACAACACACGTGTTTCATTCTGCATTGGTAGCAGTTACTTACAAATATGTACAGAGAACATATGAAGCTCATTTTGTAAACTTATAACCAAACATAATTAAATTAGCAGAGACGTGAAATGAGGAATAATATTTCACTAATAAAGTTTTAAAAATACGTTATTGCTAATCTATACAGTTTTTTAACTTTTTATCAAAACGATGGTAGATTTATGTTGTGAGAATTACATATTGAAATTATTTAATTTTGAATGGCCTGTTGCTTTTGTTTTACTCAGAGGTCTGTTTTTCTATGTCTTCTTGTATTACTCTTTTTTCCAATCCATCCTATAGTCTCATCATCTATTGAAAGATAATGACTTCCAAGGTCTTCTTAAGTACCAGAGACTACATGTGGCTTGACATGTTGAGATTTCAAGTTGGAAGATACATTTTGTTTGTTTGGGTTTTGTTTTCTGATACTTTGTCACTTTGCCCCATGTCACAACAAGGATTTATTTTGATATTATAGCTATAAAGAGGCCCAGCTCATTTTCTCCATTTCAGAAGTTTTTAACTGGTCTTAGTGTACATCCCTACTTCACTTAAGGTTATTTCCCATTTTCTCTCATCATGCACACACAGGTGTAGTCTGTAATTATTTATCCTAATGTATTTTAGCACCAACTGCACTGTTCTCTCATTTTCAAGTCCTCCCTATACATTATGGCTCCTTATATGCCTACCCAAAAGATGTTTACTATCAGTAGATAAAAGCAGCTAACAATTTTAAATGTTTTCCAGCGTAGTCACTTATAATTGTGATTTAATTATAAATTACTCTAATTTTTCCTGTGTGTTACAAAAAGAATTATATTAATTTTTTATATTACATGGATAGGTAAAAGATAATTATCTATGAATTTTATTTCAGGATAGTAAAAGGGGAAGAATATACCCAATAAGAAAAGAATGCTGTGTCTGATAGTACTGAGAACCACTGCCCTAGTTGATATGGCTCTTGGCTACCACTATAACATTTTCTATCGTACTCCCCATTCAAAGCCTCCCACTTTGCTGTTCCCAGACACCACAGGAACATTTCTGTTTTGGGGCCTTGCACTGTCTCTTCCCTCTGTGTGGAATGATCCTCCCCCATATGTGAATTGCGTGGCTTATTCCCTTACTTCCTTCAGACCTCTGCTCAAATTCACATTCTCTTATGGTCCTTTTCTGACCATCTTACTTGAATGTTTCTCCATCTCCATTATTCTCTACCTCTCTTATCCTGAATTATTTTTCCTTAGTCACTTATTGCCACCCATAACATTACTGATTAATTATTTACTCTCTGCTTCTTCGCTCTAGATTGGAAGCCCCAAGAAAGCAGGGACTTTATTTGCCCACTGCCATTTCTCCATTTCTCAGCACCAGACTTAATAACATTGAACGCACAGACAAATGTCTTAAAGGCTAAAGAGGGTGCTGATGAGAGTGTAGATTGAACAGGTAGGTTCCGGGTTCCCCATTCCCAATTGAAATACTGCTGACATGCTATTGAACATTTGGGATATTGAGCTTTCAGTGAACATCTCATCTGAATAAAACTTTTCATAACTGAAAAGTATTGGAAAGCCATTGGCTTCTAAAATTAACAAAGATTCAAAAGCACAATAATGCACACAACTAGTGAGGATGCAGGGAAATAGACTGGTACTTACTACTTACTTGTGGGAATGCAGTTGGTTCAGCTTTCCTAGGATGCGAAGCAGCAGTATGTACTAAGAGCCTTTTTTAAATGCAGCATATTTAATATGTAGTGTTTTATTTAAGAACATTTTGTTCTCACAGTATTGTAAGGTTAAGTATTATGAATGTTACTGAACAGATGAGAAAATTGAGGCATCAATAATTTAAGGAACAAATAAATTGCAAACTAAGGATCCCAACCTAGGTCATCTAACTCTAAACCCAGAGCTTTCTCCACCATTTTCCATTATCTGCTAACTCCCTTGTTACATAACCTAACTCCTTGAACCTAAAAACTGTGCCACATACCCAATCTTTCAATTCTTAGTGCCTACTATAGTGGTAAACATTGCAGGTACTCAATAAATCTTTGTTGGAAGAGTGAATAACTCTGAGCCACAGAGGTATCTATAGAAGGTATAGACCCATAGAGACCATAGAGCAGAGACCAATATCTCTGCTACTTTTCTATAGTAATAGAGCATGAACTTTGGCACATGGCTGCTCAGGAAAGTGACTTGATTTTTCACTCTCTTTTGTAGCTAGATGTGGTCATGTGGCTACATTCTGGCTACCTAAATAATAAGCAGAAGTTGTGGGCAACCTCAGGTACATGCTTCTCTTGTTTATCACCTTCCTGCTGGCTAGAATGCAGATGTGATAACTGGTGCAGCTATATTGGATCAGACCTTGAGATGACCTTGAGAATAAGGACCAGTCAGTGGAGCAGTCAGTTGTCAGGATTTTGGATCCCTGGCCCTATGGAATACCATATCAGTACTACATTACCTTGTTACATGACCTTTTTTACAAGAGAGAAATAAACTTCTATCTTGTCTAAGCCAGTATCACTTTGAGTTTAGGACCCATTAGCTACTCTGAACTAGTTCTATTAGGACTGCCACTTACTCCTTATTTCCTTGTAACTTGATATTTAGTTAAAGTGATTTGGCTTTGTACTAGTGACAGCCAATATGAATTATGCATTCCATTTAGCATTTTCAAAGATTCCATTGTAAATGGATATTTAATAAGCCTTTTCACTTAACCCTAAAGAGCAACAGAACAGTCATGCATAAAAAGCCATAATTCCGTAAACTGTTTAGTAATCACTTTCCAGAGTAATAATTGATTGTCAAAGACTGTATGACTAGGCAGGTCTCAACAGCATAATGAAATAAGAACAATGAAAAGTGCCTCAGCTGTCTCAATCTTTCATTTCTTCGTAACCCTATTTCCAATGATTAAGAGATGAAGAGCTTGAGACTAGTAATGTTCTTGAAGAGAAATCTGGCTGAAATGATGAGGTCTGGCTTTATTATAATCTGCTCCTGTGTGCCTAATAAATTTGTAGTAAGCCAAGCAAATGACAAGAATTTTATTTATTGTATTATCTGTGAGGTCTAAAGAGAAGGTAGACTACCTCTTTAAAAGGTGGGGAAGGGATAGATGGTGCAGGGAATTTTCCTTTTTACCAAGATTGAATAAATCTGATAACCAGCATGCTGATTAATAGTTGGCCATGTGATCACGGCAATCCTGTAGCCCTACTTAAATAATATCCAAAGCACTGGCTCTTCCTCCGGCTTTCGAGAATTCCTGGTAAGACCATTGAACCATTCCATTCTCTTAAGTTGAGAATTCTCAACAAGATCCTAAAACTCACCACAGATAATTAAGATTTCAAGTATAATCATACGTTACATACGAACATTTCAGTCAATAATAGACCGCATATGATGATGGTCCCATAAGATTACACTACGATATTTTTACTGTACCTTTTTATGTTTAGATACACAAACAATATGGTGTTACCATTGCCTACAGTATTCAGTACAGTAACATGCTGTATAGGTCAGTAGTCTAGGAGCAATAGGCTATCCCATATAAGTTTGTGTAAGTACATTCTATGATGTTTACACAGTGAAGAAATTGCCTAACGATGCATTTCTCAGACAGTATCTCCCTTGTTAAGTGACCCATGACTGTGTATCAAAGTAGCTCTTCTTCCAAAAAAAGATGGGGACACACAACCTATACCAATTAGGCTAAGAAGAGAAAGTATTTGCAGGTATTCAGTTTGAAAGTAGCTCAAAGATTTCAAAATAATAAAACTAGTAAGATTAAGTAAAAGTGGGTCAGTCTGTTACTGTGCTTTTATTTGACATGAGAGATAGCAGATAAAGGATATTTTATCTTCTATTGATATGAACAGCAATCTAAGTTGGCAGAATCAGTGGTTTTTGACTGAATGTGACTGGTTAGTGATCACGTAACCAACTACAAACATCTCCACTGTATCCTCTCACTTGGATGACAAAATGTGCTAACTTAGGTGCCCAGCCCAAGTCCCTTCCCACACCCACCATCTCACCAACACCACAGGTCTCTATGAGCAAATCCTTCATTGTCTCTGACCTTCCCCAGGCCGGGGTGTGCTGGGCTCAGAAGCTACTAGCAAGAGGCTATGGGGATTTCCCAGCATGAAAGAGTGCAATGGTCCTCCCACTAATGCAGAGATCTGAGCGGGGAGACATCACGGTAAGAAGTAATTCTAGATACCTGGGGTCTAGGTGTTAAGGCAGTGAAGGAAAAAAAACAAAGGAAGATAGAGTAAAAGAGAGAATGGAAAGTGCCATCAGCATGATGTAACTTGAATAAAAACAAGTCTGAACTGACGGTCAGAAGTACTTAATAATTCTAGTCCCAACAATGCTACCTCACTGTACCACCTGGCAAAAGTTGAGTCTCAGTTTTATTTTCTATAATATAAAATGAATCAGGTTACCTTCTAGCTGTAGACACTATTTTAGTAAACAGTAGGGGAGATTTATCACTGGGACCCTGGAAGTTCTTTCCTAAACGATGAGAACACAGAGTAAAATATGTCAAAGTAAAATTTATTAAATAAGAATGTATTATTTTTAGCTTCAATACAATAGAATATAACCTTTTTCCTACCATCATGACAAAACTCACATAGATAATATGGCTAATTTTGTCAAGCCATCCCTCCCCACTATGGCAAGACCAAGATTCAGCACATTTTGCAATAGACTAAGAAAACCAGGTACTTATAAGAGAATATTGCCCCTAAAATGAAACATATATCCAACACAACTAGAAAATTTTCTGCGCACTACATTAGACTGTTTTCATTTGGGATAAGAGATGCTTAAACATGATTGTGCTTGGCTAGTTCTCAAGATTTTGATTTTACTGTCATAACTGTTTATTTACCCATCCTTAAAACCCACATGTTTACCTATTCTGCTTTAAAACAAACACTGTAAAGAATACAGCTGCCTAGCTTCAGGCTGTTTATAGCTACAGAATGGCTGACTTCAATCGCAATCAAATACTGCACTTTTCAGTAATAAAAAATAAACGACTTCGCATGTACAATATGTTGATGTGCAACCTAACTGGGATATTTAGTTGGTTCAATTTAATGTCAAAGTAGCCATATTATTCTAAGCTCTGATGTCGACTTTACTTGTTAAACAACTGTTTTAAACTGTGTAAGCTCTTTCCTCTAGTTTTACACAAAACAAACGAAAATCATGACTTGAAGTTGTCATAAAAATTACCCTTAAAGTGGACAGACACTCTACAATGTCAAGGTGGCAATGAGTGTTGGATTTTAACTACACAGCTTACCAGCTAGTGTCCCACCTCACCTCCTAGTCGAGGAGATTTTAAAGCAGGGGTGGGGAACCCGTGGCCTTAAGGCCACACATGTAGCCTTCTAGGTCCTTAAGTGAGAGTCCTTTTGACTGAATCCAAATTTTACAGAACAGAGTCTTTTATTTTTATGAATACATTTTTGTTTTTCTTTTATATTTTTATTTTATTTTTAAAATGAACATATTTAAAATACCAAAGAATAAAATAAGTTTCAATGAAATAATCCTCCTAGATTCACTGGCACAGTTAGAACATTAGGTAAGCCATCAGTGCTAAATTGATGGCTGCTACACTCATGATTTAGTTCTAACTTGCCCTGCCTGACTGTCGCCACTACCACACAAGGCTGGTTGGCGAGAGTTTATGGGAGTCACGTACGCCAGTCTGTTATCAGTGCACTGTGTTACTACTTGAGGTGAAATTTGTGACTAGTTGCACAGCTCAACAGTATTTTTTAGTTCTGCCTGCTTAATAGCCCATCACATCAAAGAAGATCAAGAGAAAGCTGAAGGAAGAAAAAAGACTTTAATGAGGATTGGGAATTGCACTATTATCTTGTTTCTGCTAAAGATAAGATGATTTGCTTGCTTTGTGATACTGCAATATCAACATTAAAGAAATTCAATTCTCATTAGTATTATAACACTCATAAGGACCACAGATATTTTAAATTAGAGAGAGAGGCATGAAAGGTTGTACTGCAAAAATTAAAAGATGAAAAGACAATTCTTTCAAGCAGCAACAAGACCTGAAAATAATGCCACTGAAGCAACTTATAAAGCAGCTTGTATACTCAGGGAAAAAAGGGAAGCCATTCAGTGATGTAGAAATTGTGAAGGAATGCATTGTCAAGGTTGTAGGATGCTTAGTCCCCAATAAGGTTTTGAATTACAAACAACTGTCTCTTTCAAGGAGAACCGTAACTGAACGGCAGCATGAACTAGCCTTCAACTTACCAGAACAACTTCTTGCAATATTTCAAAAGGAAAATATATATTATTCAATTGCTTTGGACAAATAAACTGATACTACTGACTGGGTGCAGGTTTTATACTTCATTCAGGTCATAACAGAAGATTTTCTTTGCTTTGCAGAGTTACTTGCTTTGGGCACTCTTGCAAACAAAACAAGGAGAATAGGTATCTTCAACAACTTTCAAGATAAATGTCATGAAGTTGGACTGAATTTGATAAATTTAGTGAGTGTATGTACAGACGGTGCACCTTCCATGAGAGGAAAATATGAAGGCTGTATTGCACAGATTAAAAAGTATTAACAGATCCAGTGCTCTCATTTTTTTCATTGTATATTACATCAGCAAAAATCTCTGGGCTAAGTAGTGGTAAGTGAGCAGAAGGTCTCTCTCCAGAGTACTTCAGACATCCTAATAGCAGCACCATTTCCACTAGGAACCCAGCTTCTACCAGAAAGGAGTGCTGGGAAATGGTGCTTCTGGTACAATCTGATCTCCTCACTGAAAATGCTCCATGCCACAAGGTTCCCTATAGAATATAGCTTTGATGCAATTAAAAGAATCCTGATTTTAAACGCAAAATTGTAATATTTTAAAGCAGATAACCCAGATCGATACCAATAATGTTAAGTGAAAGTATACCAAATTAATATACTGGTTCATACCTGTTTTATCCCTTAAAATATTCTAAAGCCTTTTCTTAACATAAATGGAAAGAAAACCCTAAATATGTCTAAATTTTTATTAAACCAACATATTAAAGATTAATTTGCCAAATATAAAAAAAACTCTGTGCTAAAGCTACTATTTTAACTGACACTTTGCAACAAGTTATAAGATTATTAAGTATCTTCCTGCAAATGCAGCAGGGCATCCTTAGCTTTGTAACATGGGAAAGTTGAACAATGAGGTATTCAATGTGGATTTGCCATATCATCCTAAAGTGTGTTGGCTATCTCAGGGACAGGTGTTAGCCAAAATTTTATCTCTGTGATAACAGATAGTTAAATTTTATCAGAACAGAATCAGCAATGTGACTTATTAGAAGAAGATTTCTATAGGAATGCAGCATTTCTCTGTGGCAACAAGTCAAATCAGAACAACTTGAATACTTCTTCACAAGGTAAAACCAAGTCTATATAGGTGTAACAAAAAAATCCAAGCATTTCAAATAAAGCTCTCTTTTTTCAAAACGCTTCTTCAAAAGGAAATTTTGGATGAACATTTTCTTCGGTTAGCAAAGGTCACTGATGCGCAGGATGACATATGCGAATATTTGAAGAATATGCAGCTGTTACAGACCTATTAATTGGAGAATACAATGGAAGTTTCACTGACTTTGAGAATCATGACATCACACTCAAAGTAGCATTTCAGACTCACCTGGTTGATATTACCAAGGCACCTAAAGAACTACAGATGGAATTGATTGAGCTCTCAGTAGATGACATTTTAAAGTCACTGTTTGATGCTAAGAAAGATCCAATTGAAATATAGAAACTTCAGCATACTCACACCTTTGGCAACATGCCTGGAAAATGCTTTCTTGCTTTTCAATCATTTATTGCTGCGAATCTACATTCTCCTACCTAACCCAAATCAAGATGCCCATTAGGTCACAAATGGCCAATGAGCATCAACTGAAACTGCAGGCCTCCACGCTACAACCAAATATTCAAATGCTTTCCAACAAAAAGCTGACACAATAAAGTCATCTAAAGGTTAGTTAACTTTAAAATTAACAAATAGTTTTCATTTTTTGAAATTATTAAGTATATAATGGTTAGATTTTTACAAAATAATGTACATTTTTAAGGATATCTAATTGAAGTTTCTTAAATGTGACCTTATTTGATTACAGCTAAATTAATATGGCCTTCCAACATGAAAAGTTCCCCCACACCTGTTCTAAAGCCTTCAACCAGTTCTTAAAATGTAAAAGCATTAAAAAGGCCTATGTTACAAAATCAAAGTTGAAATTGACTTATGTATTAAAACAATAATCCACAGGAGGTGAGGAGGAGAAGCTTTAATCCTAAATATTCAAATAATTGTACCTGAAATAGCTGGAAAAAGTAATTATTTTTAACAACATTTTAAAATTCTTCACGTTATCACACATGCACAGATATTGCTTAAACCCTGGTATGTGTAAAAATGAATCACTTTGAAGATTCAAATGCACCTGGCCTTTGTCAGGAATTTAATTATAAACACAAGCAAAAGGAAAAATGCATTGCTGGGTTGCATCTGTACTACGAAACAGAAAAAAAATCTGAATTCTATAATAAATTAACATTTCATTTTTCAAATAACACTATATTCTAATCTTGAAAAAAAATTGTCACAAAAAAATAAACTGCACTTGTATCCAACAAAGAATAAGTTTATTCTGAGAAGGAACAACTTCTAGCTTGGTTCAAAATCATTATTACAATCAATCTATTAATAGCTAAAAGAATAGGAATTTTCCTTCAAGAATTAAATCTTATTTTCTATTTTTAAAAAGTGAATAAAAATTAAATACCTAAGCATTTTGTATTCACTAAAAGCATTCAAATGTTATCTGAGATATTTTAAATTTTCACAGAAAAAAAAACTATAAATGATTTGGCAATAAAATGAAACTTCTTAATCATTATATCACTTGTACTAGTGTAAGCTGTTACATCTACGAGGACAATAAAGTACTTCCTAAAAGGCATGTTTAAGAGAAAAGTGTAATACATTTATCTGTCATTTTGAATAGAAAAGATTTGCCCAAACAAGTCCTTCCCAATTGTACTGGTATCAAACAATACCAATTGCATTTCTCTGCTCAAATCCCAGTAGGTTATCTGATTTATATCCTCAATGAGCAAAAATGTGTTCCTAAAATAGGGAAAGATGAAATTTGAAAAGCAAAGGGCTAAGAAAATATTTAAGTAGTTTGGAAAACTATGTAGCTCTTTAAAAGAATACATTATTTAAGTTATACATATTGATGTGTGTTCATTGATATGCATCAAAAAGTCAGTTGCAGAATAATATGCACAGTATGTTCTTATTCTTATAAAGAAAAAGTACCCTATATATTTGTATGTGTGTGCATACATATTTGTATTAAAAATTAAGTGTAGAAGGATAAACAATAATAAGTATTGGTTAGTTTGGGGAATTGAGAGGGGCTTAGAAGAGAATATATTATTTTCTTATGTATCTTCTTATAACTTGTAAAAAGAAGCACACACTTTTTATAAAGAATCAGCTAACATCTTTAATTAAAATTTTTTATTTTGAGACAATTACAGATTTATATTCAGTTGTAAGAAATAATACAGAGAGATCTTATGTACCCTTTACCCAGCTTTCCCCATGGTAACACTATGCAAAACTATAATACAATATTACAACCAGATACAGACACTGATATAGTCAAGATACCAAAACATTTCCATCACGATAAGGATTTCTCATGTTGCCTTTTTAAAGCCACACACACTTCCCCCCAGCTATCCCCACCACTAGCCCATCCTTAACTCCTGGCAACCACAAATCTGTTCTCCATTCCTATAATTTCATCATTTCAAGAACATTGTATAACATAACCATAAAATATCTAACTTTTGGAGATTGGCTTTTTTTTGCCTTAGCATAATAATTCTCTGGAGATTCATCCAAGTTGTTGCAAGTATCGATACTTCATTTCTTTTTATTGCTCAGTAATATATCCATTTATCCCTTGAAGGACATCTGGATTGTTTCCAGTTTTGGGTTATTACTAATAAAGCTGAAATGAAGATTTATCTCAGGTTTTTATGCAAACATAAGTTTTCCTTTCTCTGTGATAAATGCAGAGTGTTAATTGTTGCATCACATGGTAGTAGCATACTTACTTTTTTAAGAAGCTGCCAAACTGTTTTCCACAGTGGCTGTGTCATTTTATATTCCCACCAACAATGTATGAGTGATCCAATATCTCTGCACCCTTTTGGTATTGTCACTATTTTTTATTTTAGGCATTTCCCATAGGTGTGCAGTGATATCTCATTATGGTCTTAATTTGCATTTTCCTACTGGTGAATGATATTGGAACATTATTCGTGTGCATATTTCCCATCTGCATATCCTCACATTTGGTGAAATGTCTGTTCACGTCTTTTGCCCATTGTCTAATTGGAATTTTTATGTTGAGTTTTGGGAGTTCTTTATAAACTCTAGATACCAGTGCTTTGCTGGATATGTGGTTTGCAAATATTTCCTCCCAGCCTGTAGCTTGCATTTTCATCCTCTTAATAGGGTCTTTTGTGGAACCACAAAATTTTAATTTGGATAATGGTCAATTTTTCCTTTATGGATCATACTTTTAGTGTGAAGTCTAAGCACTCTTTGCCTAGCCCTAGATCCAAAAGATTTTCTATGTTTTTTTCCTGAAAGTTTTATGGTCTTATATTTAAGTCCATGATCCATTTGAGTTAATTTTTATTTAAGGTATGAGATTTAGATAAAGGTTCTTTTTTTTTAATTACTGCCTATAGATGTTCACTTTCTCAAGTGCCATTTTTTGAAATGAAATTGAATTGCTTTTGTACCTTTGTAAAATTAGTTGGGCATATTTGTGCAGATTTGCTACTGTGTCCTCTATTCTGTTCCATTGTCCCCACTGTCTCTCCATCCACCAATATCACACAATCTTGATTACCATATCTATATAATAAAGCTTGAAATAAGGTATACTAATAGCTTCCACTTTTTTCTTTTTCAAAATTATTTTTAGCTATTTTATTTCTTTTGCTTTTCCATATAAATTTTAGAAACTCTTTGTCAATAACTATAATAAAACTTGCTGCGATTAAATGTCTTTAAACTATTTTTCTTAAAAGTAGATGTCTTGTTACTTATTTCAGTAATCCAGCCATTATAATGTTAGATGGGGACTTAAATTATTGATCTGATACTTTTCCTTTTTCTTAATATATATGTTAAGTGCTATAAATTTCCCCTTAGTATTACTTTAGCTACAGCCCACAAATTTTGACATGTTATATTTTTATTTTAATTCAGTCCAGTGTATTTTTTAAAATTTCCCTGAGACTTCCTCTTCGGCCCATGGAGTATTCAGAATTGTATTGTTTAGTTTCCAAGTGTTTGGAGATTTTCCTATTATCATTCTGTTATTTATTGATTTCCAGTTTGATTTTGTTATGGTCAGAAAACACACTCCATATGATTTTGATTCTTTTAAGGGTACTGAGGTTCATTTTATGGCCCAGGATATGGTCCATCTTAGTATATGATCCATGAGCAGCTGACAAGAATGTGTATTCTGCTGTTGTTGGGCACAGTATTCTAAAAATATAGATTAGATGCTGGTGGTTGATAGCTATTGTTGAGTTCTACATCCTTGGGGATTTTCTGTCTAGTTTTTCTATCAATTGTTGAAAGAGGGTTGTTAAAGTCTTCAACTATGATTTGGGATTTGTTTATCTCTCCCTTCAGTTTTTATTTCACATATTCTATAGCTCTGTTATTTGGTACATATATATTTAGGATTGCTTTATCTTCTTGGTCAATTGACCCTTTTATCATATTATAAAGCACTCTGTATCACTGTAATCTTCTTTGCTCTGAAGTCTACCTTATCTGATATTAAGACAGCCACTCCTGCTTCCTCTTGATTAATGCATGCATTATATTAATTTTTTTTCATCTTTTACTTTCAACCTGCCCATATCATCAGACTGGAAATAAGTTTCTCATAAACAATATATAGCTGAGTCATGTTTTTAATCTACCTGCCAATCTCTGTAATTATATTTAGACCATTTATACTTGATGCAGTTACTAATATGTTAGGGTTTAAGTCCACCATTTATTTTTTGTTTCCTTTTTGTTCTCTCTTGTTTTTACCTGCCTTCCCATGGCTTACTTAACACTTTTTAGAATTCTATTTTGATTTACCTAGAGTGTTTTTTTTAAATGAATCCCTTGGTATAGCTTTTTTACTCATGGCTCTAGGTAGTACATTACAGATATTTAACTTATCACAGTGTACTGGGATGGTCACTTTCCAATAAGAGTGACACATAGAAACTTTACCTCCCTTTATGTCCATTTATCCTCCTGTCTATAATTGTCTTAAATATTGCCTCTACATATACATTTAGAACCACATCAGACAGTGTTGTAATTCTAGCATCAACCATCAAACATAATATAGAAAACTCAAGAGGAAAAGAAAAGTCTATTGTATATAGCCATAGTTTCATTTATTATGTTCTTTCTTCCTTCCTCCTGCTCCAAGAATCCTTTTTTTTAATAGTTTCTTTTGTGTTTGGAAAACTTCCTTTAGAGATCCTTTTAGGGTAGAACTGCTAGAGACAAATTCTCTTAGCATTACCTCGTCTGAGAGTGTCTTCATTTCCCCTTCATTCCTAAAGAATCATTTCACAAGAACTAGAATTCTCGGTGGACAGTTCTTTTCTTTCAGCACTTCAAAATGTTGTGCTAATTCCTTCTGACCATCATGGTTTCTGTTGAAAAATCTACTGTCATTCAAATTGTTTTCCCCTATACACAACATGTTGTTTCCCTCACTGTTTTCTTTTTCTTTTTAATTTATTTTTTTTTCTTTCAGCATATTATGGGGGTACAAATGTTAGGGTTATGTATATTGCCCTTGCCCGCCTCCCCTCTCCAGTTAGAGCTTCAAGCGTGTCCATCCCCCATATGGTGCACATTGCACTCATTATGTATGTATATTCTCCTCCCCCCCTTCCCGTCTGCCCCACTCCGGATAAATGTTGTTCCTATATGTCCACTTAGGTGTTGATCAGTGAAACCAATTTGCTGGGGAGTACATGTGGTGCTTGTTTATCCGTTCTTAGGATACTTCACTTATTAGACTAGGTTTCAGCTCTATCCAGGAAAATACAAGAGGTGCTATATCATCATTGCTTCTTATAGCTGAATAGTACTCCATGGTATACATACACCACATTTTATTAATCCACTCATGTATTGATGGGCAGTTGGGTTGTTTCCACAACTTTGCAATTGTGAATTGTGCTGCTATAAACATTCAAGTGCAAGTATCTTTTTGACAGAGTGTCTTTTGTTCTTTTGGGTAGATGCCCAGTAACAGGATTGCTTGATCAAATGGTAGATCTACTTGTATCGCTTTAAGGTATCTCCATATTGCTTTCCACAGAGGTTGCACTAGTTTGCAGTCCCACCAGCAGTGTATGAGTGTTCCTGTCTCTCTACATCCACGCCAACACTTATTGTTTTGGGATTTTTTAATAAAGGCCATTCTCACTGGAGATAAATGATATCTCATTGCAGTTTTGATTTGCATTTCCCTGATGATTAGAGATGTTGGGCATTTTTCATATGTTTCTTGGCCATTCTTCTGTCTTCTTTTGAAAAGTTTCTGTTCTTGTCCTTTGTCCACTTTTTGATAGGGTTGTTTGATTTTTTCTTGCTGATTTTCCTGAGTTCTAAGTAGATTCTAGTTATCAGCCCCTTATCAGATGTGTAGCATGCAAAAATTTTCTCCCTCCCTCACTCTTTTCAAGATTTTTTTGACTTCAGTTTCAGAAGTGTCACTGTTATGTTTCTCTGGTGTGGATTTCTTTGGTTTAGGGTTCACTCAGCTTCCTGAATATGTAGGTTTATGTCTCTTGACAAATTTGGGGAGTTCGGGGCCATTATTTCTTTGAGTACTTTTTCAGTCCTGCCTTCTTTTTCCTCTCCTTCCAGGACTGTGAGGAAACCAAGGTTTTATCTTTTGTTATAGTTCCACATGTCCCTGAGGCTCTGTCAATTTTTTTTTTCAGTCTATGGTCTCTCTGTTGTTCGGCTCAGGTAAGTTGTATTGTTCTATAAGTTTACTGACGCTTTCCTCTGTCCTTTCCATTCAGGTGTTGAGACCATCCATTGAGTTTTTGTGTCAGTTATTGCATTTTTTAGTTCTACAATTTTCCTTTGGCCTTCTTTTATCTTCTGTTTCTCTATTGAGACTTTCTGCTTCTCTGCTAAGACTTTCTAGTTTTTCATTTGTTTCAAGTACATTCGTAATTGCTCATTGAGGCATTTTTGAGGGGAGCTGCTTTAAAATCTTTGTCAAATGATTCTAACATCTCTGTCTTCTCAATGTTGACATCTATTGATTGTCTTTTTTTTCTTTCAAGTTTAGATGTTCCTGATTCTTGGCATGGCAAGTGATTTTCTATCGAAATCTGGACATTTGGGGTATTATGAGAGTCTGGATATTAAACTTTCTGTTTTAGTTGGCTTCCTCTGTCACTGCTCTAATGGGGGCAGTGGGAGAAGGGACTGCCCCTGTTACTGCTGAGTAGAAGTCCAGGTTCCCCCCTTGTCCTCTGTTGGCACCAGGGGTGCGAGGTGCCTTATTACTGCTGGGTGGGAGAAGGAGTTCTGGCTCTCCACTAGGCTTCTGCTGATACCATCCTAGTTGGAAGGAATAGGCATGTCTCATTACTGTTCTCCACGAGGCCTCCAGTGACACCACAGGAAGGAGGAAAAGCTTCATTACTGCTGGGCAGTATTGAAAGTCTGGACTCTCCACCAACACCGCCCCAGTGGGGAGGTGTTGGGACACCTTGTTACAGCCTGGTGAGATTAGAAATCTAGGCTCCCCATTCACCACCCCATTCCCTGGTGGGGTGGGGGTGGAGATGGGGCCACAGGTTTTTCTGCAGTGTTTGGCTAGAGTGGCACAGTTGCTGTCTAAAAGTGTTCTGTCTTGCTAAACTGCCCCTTCCCTGATCCGTTAGCTAGAGAGTAGGCTTTTGTTAGGGCTTTTTCCATCTGTACCCATTGGCATTCCTAGGTTACCAGCTTCTTTAGTTCTAAGTCTGGGATAAATTAGGGAAAAAGAAAACCCAGACAACTCACCACCATGTCAGTCCTTGTGGTCCAAAGTCCCTAGCTACTCTGTCTTCTGCTATTCGCCTTAAGAGTCTTCTCATGTTTGTTTTATACATAACGTTCAGGGTTTGTACACAGTTCTGCTTAGCAGGAGGAATAAGAAAAAGAATATCTATTTCATCTTCCCTGAAGCAAAAGTAAGCATAAGTTTTATGATATAATACTTTCTTGGGAACTACACATTATTTGCTTATGGAAGACCTTATAACATGAATTCGCTCTTACCTAGGTCACGTCAAGCCATTTTCCTCCTGAGCTGTTGACCAAAAACAACTAAACATGATAGAAGCAAGGACAGCCTGACTCCTTTACCCTCAATTAACATCTGGAAAATGGTCTTTCAACTCCAGCCTCAGACAATTAGAATGTGAGTGATACTATCGAACTTCTCAGTAAAACAAACATAAGACTTTATAACATTTCCATGTCTGCTGCCATGGTGTATGCATACTGTTTAGGTCAGTGATTCTCAATTGGATGAAAAAGGGTAGGGTGGTTTTGCTCCTCTCCCTAAAGGCTCACTTGGCAACATCTAGAGACATTTTTATTGTTATGATTTGGGATGAGCTACTGGCATCTAGTAGGCAGAAGCCAGGGATGCTTCAAAAATTCTATAATTCTCAGGACAATGAAGAATTAACTAGCCCAAAATTTCAATAGTGCCCGGGTTTCGATGTCTGACCTACATTGACAGTTAAGTTTAATTTTCAGGTATTCAGTATACCTACTGGCCCATGTAATTATGGAACTCTGAATGCTGGGTCTGGAATAGCCTTGCCCAAGTTCTAAATAGAGACAATCCAGCCTTCTAAGACTATCTTACCCTTTGGCTTTCCCCTCTAGGGATTGCTGTGTGGCTCCAAGATTTCTAAAGTGAAAAATAATGTTCCTTGCTTTCTCTGGAGAGAACATCATTTACATAAACTCCAAATGTTTAAAAAAAAAATCTTTATTCTAGTTGTCTTAAGAATTTTTAAAATCATGGTCAGGCAAGGTGGCTCACGCCTGTAATCCTAGCACTCTGGGAGGCCGAGGCGGGCGGCCGAGGTGGGAGGTGGGTGGCCTCAAGGTCAGGAGTTTGAAACCACCCTGAGCAAGAGCAAGACCCTGTTTCTACTAAAAATAGAAAGAAATTAATTGGCCAACTAAAAATATATAGAAAAAATTAGCTAGGCATGGTGGTGCATGCCTGTAGTCCCAGCTA
>CAUYRT010084256.1:0-24832 GCA_963574885.1 Lepilemur ruficaudatus
TCACAATTTGTAGTGAGCTGATTTCCCAAAATATATTACCACTCAAGTTGACTTATCTTGTTATATTCAAAAACCTACTCTGTCAAAGTAGTCCAGAGAGTACATACATAGTGCTCCAACTGTATCTACGTACAACCAACACTCCATTTTAAGTGTACAATTAAATGATTTTCAGTGAATTTACCGAGGTGTACAGTTAATCACATTAATCACTTTTTAAATAATAACTCTGCCAGATACACAATTTGTGTTTGAGGACTTTACAAGTAAACAAATTATAAATGGCTGCATAGAATAAAAAAAAAATTTACAAAAGAAACCACTCTCCAAGGTTAGGAGACTTGGTATCAAGTCTAAGGCATATCTTTAGCTTTACCCATGATCTCAGGAAGGTCCACCATTACTTTTTAATATGTGAAATAAAGAGTTGCCTAGAATACATCATTGATGAGTATGCTTCCTAATTAGCTTGACTATTTTCAGTGTAACCTTAAAATATATAATTCCAATTTTAGTTTATATGATGTACTTTCCTGAGAAAATGGCAGGTAACTTTAAAAAATGCAATGAAATTAATAAGAAGAAATGAAGGAACTTCAGAAGACTTATTATAGTAAATTACTTTTAAAAAAAGTCTGGCTTAAGAAGGAGAGAGCGAGGGAGAGAGAAAGAGACAGAGAGAAAGATGAAGTGGGCATTCCCTCAAATGCATTAGTATGGCTAATATCAGGGTGCCTAAATATCACAGCTCTGCATTCCAACTGTGATGATAGATGCTGGTTTGGAAATTTATGCAAAATTAACATTTCTTTCAATGGTGCCCTAAATTAGTCACCTGTATACCTAAAATTGCCCATTCACTACCCTGACAGAACATAATCCACAATTTTGGTTTTTGTTATTCTAATGTTAGTACATGTAATCAAAAAATGTTGATATCTTACTTTCATTTAATTCCCACAGAGAGAAATGTGCATAAAATGACAATGAATAAACTAAAGTTGCAGTAAATAATAATGCTAAGTTTTGAGAAAATAAAATAATTTCAGGAATTTCTGACCTAGCTTTAGTCAGCCCAAGAGCATGGACATTTAACACTAACAAAGAATGACATTTTACAGTACTAGCAAGGGCAGGGAATAGAGGACAGCTTGTCTTCTCTTTATATTCAGGGAAAACTCAGGGGGTACTAGGTAAATAATGCACTGGATGAAATAAATGAATTTCAGTTCTAGTTTTCCCCTAGTTCTCTCTGTGACTTTGGAAAAGTCGTTTTTCCTCTCTGAGTCACAGTTTTTCCATTTGTAAAACAAGAATGATAATAATGTCTATTTCTAATGCCTGTGTTTACAGTTGAAACCAAATAATGCAGGTGAACTCATTTTGTAAACTTTAATGCACTGTGCAAAAAGATAGCATTTAAAACTTGGAAAGGTGTTTCTTTCCTGCTCCTTCTCAAATGTTCCAAGATATTACCATTTAGTGGCTTAAAAAAGCACAAATAATTGATTGGCAGTCTACTTTTCAGCGAAGAGGTAATCTAGTTGTCAAAATGATTTCTTTTTCTTTCCTCAGAATACTCTCTAAGAATGTGGGACTGTTTATAGAGTATTATTAAGTGCTGTAAAGAAGACTTCCCTAGCCCATAGTAGATTTCCCAGTGGCACGAACTCTCTGTGTGTTACTTATGTAGGTGGGGCTCAGTGCAGTCTCTGAGAAACGCAGCAGCAGGTATTTAATAAATATTTCAAATTACACAGAATACACTGAAAGTGTCTGGTAATAAAGTGCTCTTAAACACACTAAAAGTTATAGAAAGTCCAATATATTGTTTAAAGAACAAAGAAAACCACAATTAAATTTTAAAATGTCAGAAATCTCTTCAGCAATTATCCCCCAGAAAATCTGTGATTGACGTTTCAATTGTGTATCTACAATCTAAGCAGCTTAATGCCTTATGCTCAGATGGAACAAGTGGAGGAATGCATGGAATTGTGATTCGCAGGCTCTCCTCCCTCCGTAGTATGCAAATCCCTTAGTGGTATATAAATGATTCCACAGCCGAGGTTCTCACAGTAAATAATTCACTTTCCCTCCATATTCTTTATGGGTGCTATATACACTCTTTATGAGACAGCAATAAAATTCAGTAGGTTTCTTTATTTGACCAACTTTGTTCGTTCAGGGAAGCAACACATATACCCTTAACTGCTACTATAGTAAGTCTCTGTTTTTATTGCACAGCTGAAGAATACAGTTTTCTTTTAAGTCAAATCTTACTGCTAATGAAGTTATCATATAGATGATATATGGACTAGTAATTTGCTAACGTAAAATAAAATCAATGATAAAACTATACAGAACAATTTCATTGTCGTGATAATACAGAAGGTATTTTAATGGTCTCAAAATGCATTAAGAGCATCTGTATGCCTATCAGTTGTCCTTTTACCAACAGATACAGAGAAATGATAATTAGTGCAGAGTTCTGACTGATGAATTTGATGAGTAAGCCAGCTTTTGTAGAACCTGTACAACTATGAAACTGCAATTTTTATTCAAATGCAACATCCCCACACCTCTTAAAATATCTCCCGTGTCCTTATTTTCATGCCTGCCTGCCTACCTGAGGATGTGATAAAAAAGGACCAGGGATTATGTGGCCTGGCAGAAAACACTATCAGCCAACATCAGTCTAAGGAAATGGCCATCCAGTTAAAGTCAACTTGCTCCTGTACGGCTGCATATTCCCCCACTTTGTGTCATGGGAGGCACCTGTTTTTTTGTTTATTTGTTTTGTTTTGTTTTGTTTTTAAGAATAGATTATAAAAGATGCACTATATGCCATCCTAGAGTGATGCAAAAGAATTTAAAATCTCTATTAGTGCCTGATTATTCCCAACCCATTTCTACCTGCCTGCAAAGAGAGAGAGAGAGAGAGAGAGAGGAAATTGCATATGTCATACATACAAAGGCACACACCACATACACACACACACGCACACACACACACACACACACACACACAGGTCAAGAATTCTAGGAAGTAAAGCACATTGAAAAATAACAGATTTTGGTGTTAGAAAACTTACCTTCAAATCCTGGTTCTTCTACTAACTAACTTCGTAGCTTTGTACAAGTTACTTAATTTTTCTGAATATCATATGGATGTAGTGGAGATTAAATTAGTTATCACATAAAACTCATTTTGCGTAGTCTCTCTACACAAAGTATAATAACTTTCCTCAAATACTATTCAGAAACTTATTGTGGATCACATAATTCCTGGTCCATATTTTCCTCCAGGCACCAGTGCCTGGAGGTGACCCGACCGCAGCTGTGCTATGTCTATCTTATTTTCTGCCCAGGGAATTCTCTAGCTTCACTGAGGTTCACACATGAGGAAACCCACATATCAATGCCAGAATGACCTGTGTGTATGAGGAAGCTAACATTCCATGGGTCGGCCCCTAAATTATGGAAGTCTGACGGTAGGTGGGAAAAGCTCATCCTCTTTTTCCTTCTGAAACTCATATTGCATGTCTCATTGGAAGATCTTGGTAGAATCAAACCTCTGTTGCTCACAGTGGATCAAGTAGAAAATTCACCATTTTCTGCTTCCTATATGTTTTTCTCCTCAAGCTCTCTTCTACTCCCTAAAATGACTTTCAAATTAAATTACTGCACATGAAACCATGCTTTACAAATCAACAAAGGGTCACGAGGCAAGAACTGTGGTAAGGACCTAAAACTTGGCAAAGGCACAGGTGTAGCTAAAAATGATGATAATAACCAGCCACTGTCCCTTTTTTTGCTTGATGATAATCAGCCACCATCCCCCTGATTGTGTCTCTTTAATTGCTACTCTGGAGTCACATAGCTGGTGGTCATAAACACTTAACTTTCTCCATTATAACAGCACCTTTTCAAAACCTAAAGGTAGTTTCTGAGATATCTTCCAAGCCCGCATTCCCGTGGATTGGCTGACCCACCAGACCAGCGGCCCCTACCGAGGAACTGATTCAGCTGGTATTGCAACTCCTACCCAAGAACCAACTCAGCAAAGAAGACGATTTCTATACTCCTATGCCCCGAACCCAGCCAATTAGAAGACCCAATTGCCAAGACCTTTGCCCTCCAAACTGTCTTTAAAAACCGTTTCTTCCAAATTTTTGAGGAGATGGATGTGAGAAATTCCTGCCATCTCCTAGCACTGGCACCTGCGATATTAAACTCTCTCTGCTGTAACCCCTGCTGTCTCAGTGTACTGGCTTCCTCTTGAGCAGCGGCCAAAGAACCTGGCTGGGCTGTAACCCCTACAAGCCCTTGTTTCAGTCTCTCCTTTCTTGGATTGGACAAAATTGTCAACGTGCTTAGATTATTTCTAGAAACAATGGATTGGAGGCTAATGAGAACTAGAGAGCGTATTGATTGCAAAGTAGTAACCAATCTTCTCCACCACTGTTTGCAGGCCCTTCATGAGGTGATGAGGTGATTTTGCAGCACCCCACATTAACAGATAGAGTCCATGTGACTCCCTTTGAGAATAGAACAGTGACAAATATGATGTTGAGGCCCATGCACATTGGAAACAAACTGTCAGAGTGAGGTTTCCTCTCTCTTGCTGTGCCTGGGAACCCTATAGCTACCATCAGATGAATGCATCTAGAGTAGTTATCTGATGATGAGAAATACCCGGCCAAGCCCTCCATGTCATCCAAGATAACAACCAACAAGCAGACAAACAAACGAGGCTGATTCTATACCATCCAGGCCTGGCTGAGTTGCCAACTGAGCACAGATATCAGCAGTGTTGATTCACACTTAAAAAAAAAAGTAATAGTCTAGCCAGATAATTGTGAAGAAATTAATATAAATGTTGCTATGGCACTGCTTTTTGGGGTAGCTTACCATGTAGCAAAATCTTACTAATACAGAGAGAGTCCATATTGATTACTATTGCTTTTTTTCCCCACATCAAGTAAGATCCTTGAATTTAACTTGCTCTTTTTTTTTTTTTTTTCCTGAGACAGAGTCTCACTCTGTTGCCCGGACTAGAGTGCCGTGGCGTCAGCCTAGCTCACAGCAACCTCAGACTCCTGGGCTCAAGCAATCCTTCTGCCTCAGCCTCCCGAGTAGCTGGGACTATAGGCATGCGCCACCATGCCAAGCTCATTTTTTCTCTGTATATCTTAGTTGGCCAATTAATTTCTCTCTATTTATAGTAGAGACGGGGTCTCGCTCTTGCTCAGGCTGATTTCGAACTCCTGACCTTGAGCCATCTGCCTGCCTTGGCCTCCCAGATAACTTGTTCTTTTGAAAACAAGACTATTGCAATTTTATTGTACTTGACAGGTTAAGCTTCATTATATGTTTTATGCCTTTTCCTGTGTTTTTTCCTATTATTATTCCATCTTGACTATTATAGATTAACTTCATAGATTTTCACATAACAGAATTTCAAAGAAGTTTTTATGTTTTTAATCACTGGTGTGATGATCTCCACTTGTACATGCCTTGTACTGTACATTCTTCTGTAATTCTCGCCCATATTCTACCAAGGTTAGTCCGTGTGACCAGAATATGGCATATCAAGTTTTGAGATTAGTTTACAAAAGACTAAGCTTTTGTCTTGAGCTTACTCCTCTCTATGTATCTATATTTATTATCTATATCATATATAGATGATATACATGACATATATAAGCTAGATTTTATATACATCATCATCCCACTCTGGGGAAAGCCAGCTACCGACTGTATCATAAAGACACACAGGCAGATTAAGGAGAGGCCCATGTTAGTGAAGAACTAAAGTTTCTTGCCAATAGCTGTTGAGAAACTGAGGTCGTCCAGAACTATGTTCAAGTGGTTTCCAAATTTGGTTTCCCCAATTTGAACTTTCTGATGATACCTCTACAATGAAACTTCATAAGATACCCAGATTCATGACCACCCAGCCAAGCTCTTCCTTAATTTTTGACCCACAGAAAGTGTAAGGCAATTATTGTTTGTTGTTTTTATCTGCTCAGTTTTGGTAGGGCAGTGTAATTTGCTATATAGCAATAGATGACTAAAACAATGTTCAACAGAGATGGGCCATATGACATAGATCAGACCTACATCTCCTTATGAAGCTTAATCTGTACAAGTAATTTTCAGTCCTGGGCTATTTAAGAAACTTTTCTTTATGGCAAGGAAATTCAGGTTCAAAATCTAATCAAACAACCAATCATCAGTGTACACACTCATCTGAATTGCAAGATAATCCTTAACATTCTTAATATTATGACGGTATTTTTGTAAAACTCATTTTAGAAAAATCAAGGGAACAAAGTATTTGTTGAAGATATTAATAGAGTATTAGCAGGCAATTGCAAGATTTGGTCACAGCCTTTTGGGACTTGCACCTGTAATCAAAGCTCTTAGGCTCTATTATGAAACACATATGCATGCATGTGCCTGTGCATATGTGCATGATGTGTGCTCATACACAAATACACACAATGCACTGTAAATCTTTCAGTGCATGCCTGTCAAGTCAGGGGACCTAGCTTTTATTATTATTATTATCCAGCTCATTTGTTGTAGACAGCTTAACCTTGGCTTCCTTGCACTTTCAATGCCTCATCAGAGTGTACTATTTCTGGAAAATTACCCCTGCCATACAGTTTTACCAGTCTTTTCAAGGTACAAATCTGGTGTATCCTGAAGGTCACTCTCCACTTATCTCAATCTTTGCTATCTAAAGGTATAGCCAACTAATTTCCATCCATCTATTTATTCATGCAACCATTCTTGGATTTATCCTAGAGGTATATATCCTATAATTTGTTCATGAGTGAAAGGTTTCTAGAAAAGTACTTCTCCTGAAATATTAGATTTTTCTTGTATGTTTATATATTTATAGGCATTTCTTAGAGACAATTTTATAATCCAAACTAGTGATTTTCAATAGCAGAAAAGTCAGGATTTCTTTTTGAAGGAAAGTAAAGAATGACAAGGCAATATTTCACAAACAGTCAGCTATTTCATATGCCCGAAAGAAAAATAGGCCAATACTTTCTCAGAGTGAGAAGATGAGTTGGGTAGGTGAGACAGTTCGAACAGTCCCCGTAGGAGTCTGTCTACATACTGATAAAACCATTATTTCAGAAATCCCACTTCATGAAATTAAAAAAATAAATACATAAAATATCTCTTGTTAATGTAAATGACAAAGGTTGGTGACATTTTTGGAAATGTGCTGCCAGACTATGACTGATGTGAAAATGCATGACTCTTGCTGAGTACACTGCTGAGCGGTTTGCTCCATCCCACCAACAACCAGGTTGATGTATTCTGCTCACACAGAGAGAGCTCACAAAAATATCTACGACACCTTAAAATATCAAATGAAAACCTTAAAATCTAAACTTTTGAATATTTTTCCATTTATGTCTACCTTTGTCTTGTCTTCCACTCACCCCAAGAATGTACCCCAGGCAGACTAAATCTCAAAGATAAAGAATTCATTTCCAGAATATGTTTCCTTGGTACATTAAAAACAGCTTTTAAGATTCTATTTTCTGGTTACATGTTATTTTCCCTTATCTTCCAACAACTGTAATATTAAGGAAATTTATTGTGTAGCCCAGGGCTTTGGGAGGATAGGACCAAAATATTATATGGCTGCAGATTTGGGGATGCTATTTTCAGCTAGCCAAATTATGTTCATTGAGGTATAGTTTACTACTTCAATCCTGTGAAGTACAGAAAATTAAATGTGTATGCTTTGCTGGAAATACAGTGAAAGATCTATAACCTGAACAAGTAGAAAAATTACATTCATATTTAAATGGTATTTTAAAACTGTATGCAACTCTTTTTCTGAAGTTTCTCTTGCCTACTTGCAGGCAGAATTATTCTCACAGTTGTGAGAATATACACTTTACACAAAGCCCTGTAAGAACCCTTACTTCATTACAATGTACATAGCTTTTATATGACTTTTCCCCCAAGACAGTAACTAACTTGAAGACAAAGATTTATCTGTTATTACATTCTCCAACCGTATCTCATTGACCAATAATTTATTAGACACTTCAAAATATCTGACAAAGGCTAACCGCTACTTAAAATGATTCTAATTTAGGATAAGATAGTATAAAATGTCTAAACATTGGATTTGTTAATGAGTGGTTAACTGTCTTCTATTTTTACTAATTTTATGAGCAGTCCCATTTGCAGAGTGTTGAAGGAGGATTAGAGAATTAAAGAGTGAAATGGGAACACATCAGGAAACAGCAACAGGAGGGAGAGGTGAGTTGGGGTCAGAGGTTGGAGCACAAGAGAGGCCTTGTAGCAGGATGACAGAGAGATCCACAGGGCCTGGCCCATACATTACTACACGGCGTTTGGCAAGGGCTAAGCCAGAGTCAGGATACAGACATGAAAACTCCCCTCTCTTCAGTGAACGCTTCACATTTGGCTGTGGCTCTAGTCACATGGGCTTCCTTGTTCCTGCTCATGTACTGAAACTGGTTTCCAGTCTTCCCAGAATGATGGCGACTCCTGTCTCTCATTTTAATAAATGAGTTCTCTATTTAAGTCAGCTAGAGTTGGTTGATGCTGCTTATATCTAAGAATCTTGCTTGAGGTGGCTATGATGGCAGGTTTTTAAGCACAACTGAACTATTTCAATTACTAGACCTGAGATACAATATAGGAATTATTCACAAGAAATGGATTATACATTTTATTGATTCATTATGGTGTAATATACAATACCTAGCAAAATACATTGCAGCTCATTTGTTGATAAAAAGAATAAATCTGTTGCATAAATAAATCTGTAGGTGAAAGAATGAATATATGAATTGACAGAGGGAACAGCGGAAGAGTATTCTATGCCGCTCAGCTCACTCAAGTTACAGCTAAATCTTCCTCAAATTCTGATATAACCCCACAGTGTACACAGAGCAATGAAGAAATACTCAGGGACGTTTTTAGACAGGGAAGATTTAGTTTACCAATTAGCTGAATCCAGTGTATTTACATGCTCTTGGGCAACAAGAAACTGAGTGCCGTACTTGCCAGACTGGGTGAAGTGTAATTTTATTTTTTTTCAGACTGAAACTAGAGTTCAGGTCTGTGAAATACAGAAACTTATTAACACTTACAAGAAAAAGCTTCTTTCTTTGTCAGAAAGCAGTTTCAATTTGCACAGAATACACTTATTCTTAAAATCGTTTTGGCTATCATTACTCCTCCCTATCCAAGACTGACCATGTTGCCAGACTGGTGAAGGGTCTGAGACTTGACCTTACTTGCAAACTCACTAGTGAGCTTATTATCATTTCACATCCATCGAAAGTTTGATTTTGACACATTTTTTAATCACAAATCTCCCACTTCTTATTGGATACTTTCCACTTGGATATTTTCAGACTAGATAAAATTAAATATAATTCAAATCAACCTAATTCTCCCAGCAGTATAACAAATCCTTCTTCTGATTTACTAGTTTATCCTTATAGTACTGTATGTTTCTTAGTTATTTAGGCTTAGTACAATGAACATGCCTTTGATATATTTCTCTTCTTTGCTCTTCTTATCTAATCAATGAATTCTCCCTGTACAATATGTCTCTCGCCAGGATCCATAGTGATAATTCTGCTCTAGCAAGTTCATTGTGAAATTTTCCCATTTGCTATTCATGGTTCTGTTTAACTAGCCCCATGTATACCCTAGAATGAAGTATGATTTCCATAATTCATTTAACAATCTCCTTACTTTCCATTCACACCAGCTTTTATAATCTACCAAAAAATACAATGAGACATCAGACTTTTATGATGACCTATTTGTACTTATTTAATAGTAATTAAAATTTTTTCTTATGATTTTCTTAGTATTTTCTTTTTTCTAGTTTACTTTATTCTTACAATATAGTATATAATATATATAACATATAAACTGTGTTAATCGACTGTTTATGTTATCAATAAGGGTAAATAGTAATTAAGTTTTATGGGGGTCAAAACTATATGCAGATTTTCAATCACACAGGGATAGGCACCCCTAGTCCCCATAGCATTCAAGGGTCAACTGTATAATCCAAAATTGCTCAATCTCTGTATTTGTCCTGGCTAAAGCTACCACATCTGCATTCAAGCAAACAATGACGGAAGAAGAACACAAGGAAAGGCATGATTTTCAGGACATCATTTGGATGTCACAAAGGCAATCCAATTTTATCCCATTATCTTCAACTTAGTAACAAGTAACACCTAGTTGCAAGATATGCTGTGTAATGTAGTCTTTATTCTGAAAGATAATGTGCCTAGTTAAATACTGGAAGTTCATCTATTAAGACAGAATGGATACTGGAGAACCACAGGTTGTTTCTGTTACACAAAGGCATGTAATTCTATCAGATTTGGTCCTCATGGATACAGCAAATACTCTATTCAAACCCACTTTTTTCCCCTTCCTGGAAAAGGCCTCTTGGCAATAGCAAATCTCAGCCATTCCCAGGAGGTGAGACATTGTATATTCCAAACAAAATACCTTATTATACAAATCAAGTCTCCTGCAAAATCTTTGCTACCAGTGATTTTATTTTTCAATTTAATCTTGAAAAGTTAATTTTTTTCCCAGACAAGTTTAGAAACTTGGAGTTTCTGGTTCTTAATTATCACATTTTTTTAAAGGCATATACTTTTTTCCTGGTACTTTTTCAGGCACTAGGGTTGAAGAGATAAATAAGACAAGTCGCTGTTTTCACAGATGCTGCATTTTGTCATAGGAAAACAAACAAAACAATAAGAAGAAAAAAAACCACTTGAATTCCTATATTGTTTGCTAGGTTATTCATATATGTTACATTTACTACTTTTGAGAAATCTAAAATTCATTTGGGAAATAAATATACCCACAGAATTACAAATAGGCCTATGTTCTAACTAAATGGCATAAGTGATTATCATTGTGAATAGTGCCAAAAACTGTAAAGGAGCTAAGATTTTACTCCACTTGCAAACCAATACCTTAGCCTGCCAAAGTTTCATAGATGCGGGTAAAAGACACAAAGCTCCTGCGTCAGAGATACAGGTCACTCATATTCATATCACAACAAGCAACATGAGATGCATCTTCCCATCAATTCCCCCTTGCTTTCCATGTAGGTGACCCAGAGTGGCCCAGGTGGATGCTGCATGCACATTGGATTTGTGTCACAAATGAGTAACCTGGAGCTTAATAAGTCCCAATTCTTTAAAAAGCCCAGCTAGCAAATCTATTTAACCTTTGCCTTGAAAGGGGGCGCTATCTTTGTTATATTGGCTGGGGAATAAATCTCTCTTCCCTGAAAAGAAACACTTTCTCTACCTTACAAGGTAGTCAAGTAGGCTAAGGAGGAAGAGGAAGAGGAGGGGAGAGCCGGCAGAGGTAGCAGAGGTGGAGGAGGTGGAAATGAAGGCAGGAGAGGCAGTTTTTGCTTTTTCATTTCTCTAAAAATGTTTCTATATGGTACCCATCCTCCTTCCACCATTTCCTTTAGTTTCAGTGCCCAATTGTGGAAGAGTTCATGTTGTAAAACAAGACAAAAGCAGACTTGAATAATCAGAACACTTCTGACAGGCTGTCTAATGTGAATTTGTTTTCTGGTACTGCTTCCCCCAAGTCTTCTTTTTCATCTGACACTAGTTTGGAAGTACTCTTCTCCATGACATTAATTAATTTCTCTGGTGTGGTGTCTGTTAGCTCTTGAATTTCTCCAAGTTCCATGTCTTGAAACTCTTCACTTCTCACCTTTTTTTTTTGCCATATCTACAATCTTTTTCATGATTTCCTTGATTGTCTTTATTGCAAATTCTGTGACGTCATATACAACATCTACATAGTATTTTTTTCCAGCAGGAATTTATTGTTTTGAGCTTGTTGGCTTTCATGGCTTTTTCTATAACAATGGTGACATCTTCGATGGTGCAATCCTTCCACACTTTCATGATATTCTCTCTGTTGAAGTTCTCTTCTATAACATTGAGGGTCTTTTCCATAGAGCACCTTGTGTAATGAGCCTTAAGAGTCCTTATGTATTCCTGATCTAGAGGCTGAATTAGAGATACTATGTTTGGGAGCAAGTAGACCACTCAATATCTTCAATGTTGAACTCTTGGGATGGCAAGCATACAGAAACAATGTCCAATATTAAAGGAATCTTAAAAGTAAGTCCATCACAGGCAAGATACTTCCTGACTTTGGGTACAAAGCATCGATAGAATCAACACAGAAAAAAGGTTCTCATTGTTCAGGCCTTCTTTTTGTACAACGAAAATATTGACAGCAGTTGTTTATCTTTTCTCTTCAAGGCTCAGAAGTTAGCAGCTTTATGGATAAGGGCAGTTTTGATCATAAACCCAACTGCATTTCTACAACAGTAGAGCTAGTCTGTCTCTTCCTGCCTTAAATCCTGGCACGCACTTCTCTTCCTTACTAGTGAATGTCTTTTGTGGCATTTTTTTTCCAGAATAGGTCAATTTTATCTGCATAATAAGTCTGTTCAGGCAGATATCCTTTCCTATGATTTTCTTAATGGCATCTAGGAAATCATCTATTGCCTCTTGGTTGGCAGAAACTGCTTCTCCTGTTATCTTGACATTTTCTTTAAGCCAAACCTCTTTCTAGAATTATCAAGCCATCCTTTGCTGGCATTAAATTATTCACTTTTAGATCCTTAACCTTCCTTTCACTTTAAGTTTTCATATAGTAACTTCACTTTTTCTCCAATTATATTAGAGTTCCTAGGTATGCCTTTCTTATAGCAATTATGCACTCACATAAAAGCTGCATTTTCAATGCAAGATAAAAGGTATTTCGTAAAAAGTGGAAGCATTTTGTACCTACTGACATACCTATAGTGATGGCTTTATGAATTTTCTTTTCTTTTTTCACAATGGTCCTTACACTGGGTTGAATTATCTTGAAATGGCAGGCAACCACAGCTGCAGAACTCAATCTATGGTACATATAGAAAAAGGCAACATTTTCTTGTATTTTCTTTGCTTCTTGAAGCACTTCCTGTATCACTAATGGCACTTTCTATGAGTCTCATGGTGTTATTCAAGGTTTACAGTATTGCACTAAACATGATGAAAAATACACAAGAACCACAAGAGATCCTATTTTACTGCAATATGCAATTTACTGGAGAGATGAACTGCTTATATTGAGATGATTAGCATTGCAAGGCATTTTAAGCAGATACTTACCATACTTGAGCTCACCACAATAGCAACAGGGAGTGGCTATGAAATTATTACTGTAGTACCGTATGTACTACGCAGTATGTACTACAGTTAATTTTATGTAGTTATGATTTAATATTCCATGTTTCTGTTTGTTTACATCTCTCTAGACTGCAAATGGTGCCAGGTACAGCCTGTAAGTGTTTGTGTATATAAGTTTTGGCAAATTTTAACTTTTTATAATATACATGTGTATATTTTATGGTGCAAATGATAAAATAGACTAGTATCCACATATATTTTATGCATTCATGACATATCTGACTTTTTCTTTTTTCAATATTTCTAGGCTGTGTAGTTTATTTCTGAGTTTTTTCAAATTGTTACAACCCCTCCCCCAATTTTTCCTATATATTGGGAAAAAAAAATCCATCTATACCTAGATCTGCACAGTTCAAGTCTGTGTTGTTCCAGAGTCAACTGAATATATGTTATTTCTATGCCTCAGTAACTTCATAACATTGGAACAATTTTAGGATTGTTTTGGGTATTAAACAAGATATAAGTAAAGCTGTTTACTATGTTCATGGCACATAGAAAATACTAACAGCACATTTGCTATTACTATTATTGAAGTTCTGTTTTTTAAGATAGTAAACAATATAAGTGCTTGGCCTTCCAAGAACTTCAATATTAGCCCTTGATTTTATTCCTCTGTATTAAATTTCTACAAATGAGAAAAAAAATCCATTTTGTCTAACCTATTATTAATAATCACTGTTAGCTTACATTTTGTTTTGTTTTATTTTATTCTTCCTCTTGGTCATTCTCAGTTTAACTTAATGTCAATTGCTTAATTTGATCAATGTATTTAAGAATGGTTATTAAATTTCCAACAAATAAGATTTAAGAAAACAAGACAAATGATTCAAAATTTGGAACTCATATTATAATAACAATTATAAGTTATTCAATATTTTCTATGTGGGGACATTACTTAAAATCACCAGAATATGCCAATTTTACAAGGTAATTTCATTTTTTAAGTGAGACATGTAAAATTGAGTCTTAGAAAGATTAAATAATTAGCCCAATGAAGTAAGCTAATCAAAGACAGACAATCCATATACAACACCGTAGCTTAACCTTGGCTCGTCATTGACAGGGTTTCTACCATATTTCAGACAGGTAGAGTGTGATCAGAATAGCTTTTATGAATGTAGCCTCAAGGAGGCAACAGATTCGTCTCTACAAAAACAAAAACAAAACTGCCTATTCCTTTCTAGAGCTGATTGCCTGGAGCAGCTATTAGTGCTGTTGTTTTGGACATCTTTGGTGAGATGTGCAATCACATTGTAAGTTATTGTTGTGCGGGTAGTCTTAACTGCTGAGGTTTCTTTGTGGACGGTTATGCTTGTATTCTATAGCATCCCACTGAACTAAATCTTCTTTCCTGTGGATCCTTTCTCATTTACTGAAATGATGCCCAGAATTATTTTCCTGTAGATAGATCACTTTCAGACATGAGGAATGAAACAGGGAGAGGATTTTGTGACTAGCTGTATTTTTGTTTTTCTTTTCTTCCCAGAAACTTTAGTTATCAAAAAATTTTTCTTAATTTTGTATTGTCCTACTTATATTTATTTTAAATTAATAAAAAGAAAACAAAAACCACCCCTTGAGTCCTTAAGTGCTTTGGTTCTCTCTCTCTCTCTCTCTCATATATATATATATATAAACACATTTTAATTCTGGTTCAACATTAAGAGTACAAGACAAGACAAAAACAGATGCAGATTTTTTTTTTAAATTCTTCAAAAGACAATCAACTAATGCAGTTTAAGTACACCCCATGCAATCCAGCACACAATGGACACAGGAGTCTTTTTCTTTGGACCCACTTTCCTGCATGCTGCTCTCAAGGACACCGAGGCTCAGCTGGTACCCAGGACTGCTCTGTGGGGAGTGCTGAGAGTCACATAGCCTTGAGTCCTTCGAATAAATGTAAGAGGCAGACTACCCTCTTCCCAGAGAGAACTATTTGGAAAATAAATTATTCATCTTTGATAATTCAAGATTCCATTTACTTCTGGTGCCCTTTTGGAGGTGAGAGGCAGAAAAAGCTGCAGCAGTTAACTTGTAAGAACTTAACTTGCTTTAATGTGCACAGTGATGGCAGGGAGCTTAGGCTAGAGACGTTGCAGGATAAGAGACGAGTAATTTATTTTCACACCAACGCGTGAGAGGGGAAACCAAGAAAGGGTGGGTATTGGTAAATCTTAAATGATGATATTCAAAGTGAACAGAGCACTGTAGTATCACCAAAGGGAGAGAATATTAATACAGAGAAAAATCTCCAACTTATTTATGTTTTATTTGTGGATCAAATTTCCATTTATCTTAAATGCTTATTGTACCCTGGGCCAGTGATTTCAAATTATGTTGATTGTATTTTTGATATGGAAGATGTTTATTTAACAAGATGAACTTACAGACTGGTTCATAATTGGAAAAATGTTTGAGTAGCAAAATAACTGGAACAGTTTCCATCTCTGATGCCCTCAGAACTTTGCATTCTTTTCTATTAGCAACTTTTAGTTTTGGGTGAGACAGGAAGAATGAGAGAAAAGTGGTTGTAGAAAGATGTATAGGAAGAGCAGTAAGGAAGCTTCAAGTTGTGTTCCAGAATGCATTTTCTAAAGCAAGAAAGTAGAAGAGGCAACTTTTTGCCCTATCCAACATCTTTGGAGTTGAAATACCATATTTAATTTGAACTTTGTAAAACTAGTAAATATAATAAGGCATATATTCTTTCACATATTCCCCTGATTTCTTCCTGTATCTTCAAAATATATGTACAATAATTAGTAAGATTCTATTACTTGGACATTTCTAGTGAAACAAAAGAAAAAGGAGTTGATTTTCTTGTCTAATTTTGTTAAAATATACATCATTAGCACTTCCTTTTCTGACTTTGTCCTACTTTTCCTCTCTCTTTCCTCATTTTCTCCTACCCTCACCCTCTATTTCTTAACTACCAACACATCAATAGTTTCAGATAAGAGAAACAATAATTCAAAGATTTATTTTATGGTGCTTGTTACCAGATTATCTAAAGTGAAAGAATTCTGAAATGAAGAATTCTAATTAGGGACAAGATAATGCAAGTAAATTGAACATAAATTGCCTTTGCATAACAACCTGCATAACGGTGCAGAATTTACCTTTATGAGCTACGGTTTTCTCATTTGTAGCATAGAGATTGTAATTTCTAACTTGCATAGTTTTTAATGGTGTTAACCAAGGCAACATATACAGTGCCAGTTGAAGTTTTGATAGAGGCTATCTAAGTAGTTAGTAATATAAGATTTGTTGAACCCTTGTTATATGGCAAACCTGCTCTGCATCACCACCTGAGCTCCACCTACCCCACTGGTTTCATGGAAGAAAAATATCCATTTGCTGGATACTTTCCTGACATCCCTTGTATATCTCTTTTGTTCTTTACAACTGTTCCAAGATATTGGAGATGATATTATTCTCATTATTAGATGAAGATATTGAAATCGGAAAGTTTTCATCACTTGCCTAAGGTCATCAAACATGCAAGAAGTTTGACTCTAGAAAATGCTCATTAGAAAATACTCCACTTCATTATTCTATGGGACAACATAATAACATTTCTCCCCATCATGCTGTTTATCATGTAGTCTAAAGAATAGTTACTGATGTTACAGTAATTTAAACCCCATATTTGTGGAAATTTGGTCTTTAAAACTCCTTCGTAGAAACATAAAAATAAAATCAAAGAACTAATATAAAACAACACAAATTTGCATAAACCTGGGGTTTGTATGGCATATGTTCTATTCTGAGTATAGAGCAGAATGTGAAACAGTGTTGGTTTAGTTACCAAAAATCCATTTCTTGGCTGGATTTCATAATGACTCAAGGGCAAAAACATGATGTTTTATAGTCATATATTATGAGTACTTATGAAAAAAATGCCTGAGAGTTCTGTAAACAAAGATCTTTTAGTTCACCATTTGAGAACTAGTAGGATTGACCTTACAGTACACACACATATGCGCACACACTCATATATATTTGTTTTTCAAAAAGTTACTCTTCACAATTCAATAAATATTTTTAAACACCAGATTTTTGTCCTGTACTGTAATAGGCAGAAAGGATAGTGGGGTGACAAAGACACAGTTGTGGAACTTACATTTGTATGTTGGAGACAAGTGATACGCTATTAAATAAATCAACAAGTAAGACAATTATAAATTATGAAAAGTTCAGTGAAGGAAATACATTCATAGGTTGCACTAAGTGAGTAAATACAAAGCGATGGCTTTAGGTAGGATGGTCATGAAAGTGACTCATTCCAGAAGTGCTATGAAAGATATATGAAGGGTGAGAAGGATCCAGGTAGGTGAAGAACTAAAGTATGATGAAGATAGAGGACATAGAGATTAAAGAAACTGTAGGTAAAGAAAAAAATCAGTATGCTCTGGGAAGAGAGAATGACCAATGTGCCTGGACCAGAGTGATTTTGAGATGATGTTAGAGAAATTCACAGGACCATAATTGTCTTAGTTTGGCTGCTATAACAAAATACAGGACTGAGTGGCCTAAACAATAGAAATTTACCATGCTATAGGATGGAACGTCCAGAATCAGGGTGTCACCATGATTAGGTTCTGGTGAAGTCACCTCCCTTGGTTTGCATATGGCCACCTTCATGGTGTGTCCTCACCTGGTAGAGAGAGAAGGAGGTCTGGTCTCTTCTTCTTATAAGAACACTAATCCCATCATGGGGCTCTACCTTCAAAACTTCACCTAAACCTAATTACCTCCCAAAGGCCCAACCTCCAAATACCATCACATTGGAGATTAGGACTTCAACATACAAATTTTAGAGGCGACATGAAGTCCATACCAATAATCATATAAGAATCTCAGACCAAGATACGGAAATGTTATTATATTATCAAAAAACATAATGCACCAAGAATCCCAATTAGTTTAAACATGTAAGTTAATAGAATATTTATGTAACAGATTCATAAGTTTTCATTATTACAATCAAATAAGAAAATAAAATGTAGGTTTTCCTTAGTTTATGTAGCCAGTCCAATCATCCGTGTCATCCTCCATTTTGCTAGATAATGAAGAAATGCACAATATAGAATTGCTGGGATGGTTGTGGGGAACAGAAACTTAATCTTTTTCAAACTCAATGTCTTTTTGACAAACATTAAGTGTGGCATACTAGTAACTTTTACTCATTTTCCCCCTCCTTTTGCATAGTAATAGAATTTGTTAGGCACATGGCAAGAGAAATAGGAACAAGATTGCACAGCCTCCTTGCAACTTGAGATTCTCAATGAGGCATGCATAAAATGTGTGCAACTTTTGATATTACCTTTTTTAAGGAAAATAGTTTGATCTCAAACCCCTCTCTATCCCTCCTTTGAAATAAAAGGCATGATGGTTTGAAATCTTACTGCAAATATGTACATAAAAAACATACCGTAACACTCAGGGGATAGGAAAGCTAAAGATTGAAGAATCAGGATCCCTGAACTGACCCCATAGAACACATCTTCATCACTAGTTGGGATCACTCATTTCTGTAGTGTTGCAGGAACGGATTCATGAACAAAATATAGAGGTATATTTTATGTATGGATACATGGGATTTTATGTGCTGGAAAAGATGTGGCCTTAGGTTGATAGGGATGGGGAGATGGGCTCACAGTTCTGCCATCAAGGCGAAGAGTGGCTTATAAGTCACTCTGTGACTTCTGTGTCTTCTCTCCGGGAGATGCCTCCAATCTAATTAGTAGCTGTAGTTCTGCCTCAGTTGCCTTTTGAAAGATGGATGGATAGTTCTTAGGCAGTTATATCAAAGTAGACTTGTTGGCTTAGCACAACTTCAGTACCTTCTATGGTGGTGCATACTCTTCTGAGTCACAGCTTCATTCTCTACTGGTCCCTCTGTTAAGCTATTCACGCTACTGGCAATTCTCTCAGTCCTTGCCCAAGTTCCCAAGGCACTGACTTACAGATGGGTGCCTTCTGTGTGGACCACAAAATACTCGCAATTTTTAGACTTTACATAGCGTGGTAGCTGCAGGAGGCTTGTGAGCAATGCCTGAGGCTCTCTCAGGGCCTGATCACTTTATGCTTATTTTACAGGGTCACTTTCCTAGGCAATGGACTCTTTCAAAAAGGGTAATAGGGTTAGCTTTTCACTTCTTTCACTTTCCATCTCTTTTACAATCATCTAATCTTCTTTGTCTCGGTGTGTACGTGTACGCGCGCTCATCTCCGCGCGCCGGGGTGATAAGGAACCAAAACACTCATGATTGACTACTTTATTCCCTCATCTTTTCTTCTGTATTTGTCTCTTACACAGAAATTGTTTCCTTCTAAGTGGGTGGGAGTTCCTTTTATGTTATTTCCACCCTTTTCATGAAGTAGATTTTGTCCTCAGTTGTTGCAGTAGCTATACAATTTGAATCTCTTCAGAGCTGCGGTCCCCAACCCCTAGCAGCGGCCCGCAGAGATCCCCCCAGCCAGCCCGGGCCTGTGGAGAATTGTCTTCCATGAAACTTAGAAACGACGGTACGTGTGTATGTGTGTGTAGGGGCGTTACGCAGCAGGAGGTAAGCGGAGGGCGAGCAAGAGAAGCTCGTCTGTATTGACAGCTGCTCCCCATCGCTCGCATCACGGTCTGAGCACCGCCTACCCCTCCGCTTGCTAAACACTCCCCCACTGGTTTCATGGAAGACAATTCTTCGAAGAATTGTCTTCCATGGTGCCAAAAAGGTTGGGGACCACTGCTTTAGAGGCATCTATTTTGCTACAGGAATGGGAAAATATCACTTTAATACTTAATGATATCATCTCCATTATACATGCTTATATATATGCACATATAATATGTGTGATATTAATTTGCATTGCCAACGTTTATCAGAAACTCTTAAGAAAACGAATTGGTAGGTGTATTTTTTAAAATCAACTTTAAGATTACCATCTTCAGTCTTTTTTTTTTATATCTTTGCCAGAACTAATGTAAAACTTCATTTACTAGCCTGTAGATAAGTGTGTGCTCTATGACCATAATATATAAACTATGAGAAAAAGTTTGCATGCTTAAATAATCCTCATTTCCATAAAGGGTGATTATTCAGTTTAGAGGATTCTAAATTACAAAATCTTGACAATAATACTTTGAATATTTTATACTTCAAAATTTGGAGTACTCATACTAAGTTTTTTGTTCTGTACATTTTGTATTCAAGCAGTAATTAGTCTTATTTTTGTAAGGGAGCAAATTTAACTTCAGGAAAACTGTTTCGTGACTTCACTTCCTCTTCAAACTCTCAGAGGAAAGTGGAAATGCTTCATGCAAAAGATGATGTGAGTCTTCAAAAGAACATTTGGTACATCAAAAATTCATTATAGGTGCCAGGATAAATTTGGTGCTACACAACTTTCCTGAACCAATAAAGTTTTCAAGACATTTATGATACATTATCCACAACACATTTAAAAACACATTTTGAAAGCTATAGGATTCGCATTCAATTTTCTAAGAAAAACAATTTTTTTCTTTTACCCCAAGTAGAATAAATCAATACACAAGGAGAGATAGAGGTAGATGAGGCTTAAGGGAGAGACTTGAAGGTATAAAAATCAACTACTTTAAGAAATAAGCATTTGTTAAATGCCCATCAACCCAGGCCTTTTTAATTCTATGAAATAATTTTAATGCAGATTGTATTTTAGAATATAAAATGTAAAAGTGCAGAGATATGAACATTGTGTTTTGTTAACTACTATTCTAAAATATCTATTCAAAAAGGTTCTTATTATAAAGGTCTCAATTACAATTATCTTGTTATTTTTGTTTAATTTCTTGTGTTTTCAAAAAAGATAACAGTATTTCAGAAATATGGGGAAAATATGATGATCTTCCAATTTTACATAGGTGTTTTCTTGCATTATGTCTCATAACATAGGTAACCATTTTTTCTAAAGGGAAAATTATATTTTGGAATCAATGTGTTTGACCTGAAAACTCAGAATAAAGTTCACAAAAGAATAGTAAAAATAAAGAATGAATACAAAGAAGTAACTCTAAGACATTATGATCATATAAAACTATAAAACATTTAACAGAAACATGTAGACATAAATACATACAATATAGTATGCAGCTATTGCTTATAGTGATCTATAAATCAAGCATAACACACACAATATAAAGTTCCTTTCAAAATGTTTCACCTAAAATTATGTTTTCTGTAAAAAAATTAATTTAATTAAACAAATATCTAAAATTTACCATTTACATTACACTAGTTTCAATGCACTATACATCCTAGATACTGCAGAGAGAACAAAGTTTAGCAAGTCATGGTCCTTGCCCTCAAAGGATTTAAGAATATTTCCAAAGGGAAACCTAAAATATTTTCAGAAAATTGTTATATATGGACAGAGTAATCAAAAATCTGATTTTCTATGGTCTCAAGAAGAGCAGATTGGAGACAATAGATATTGAAATAGGCAATAAATATCTTTTTAGCAATAACTGAAAGTGTGATATGGTGGCATTCTTAAATCAGACCTTACTTTAAAAAGAGACATAGAACCCAGAAAACAGGTCAGGTTCAGTGGCTCACGCCTATAATCTTAGCACTCTGGGAGGCCGAGATGGGAGGATCGTTGGAGTTCAGGAGTTCAAGACCAGCCTGAGCAAGAGTGAGGTCCTGTCTCTACTACAAATAGAAAGAAATTAGCTGGAAAACTAAAAATATTTAGAAAAAATTAGCTGGACATGGTGGTGCATGTCTATAGTCCCAGCTATTCAGGAGGCTGAGGCAGAAGGATTGCTTAAACCCAGGAGTTTGAGGTTGCTGTGAGCTAGGCTGACTCCATGGCACTATAGCCCAGGCAACAGAGTGAGACTGTCTCAAAAAAAAAAAAAAAAAAGAATCCAGAAAATAAAGGACATATGTATAAAGTAGGATATAGCAAATGTTGGACTGTACTGGTTACTTACTTGGACAGAAGGACTATCTGTAGAAATGAGAAAACCATTATTTTAGGGCCTACTATCTCATTTATAAGCATTCCTATTTTTAAAGATAATATGCTGAAACTCATTATATACCTGAATTTAAAGTCTTTACCTAATTTCATAGAAAATAGGGAGTAATAGACTTTTATAAGTGTATAAATAAGTGGAAAGATATTGTAATTTATGAGAATTTAGGAGTGCATTTGGGGGTGCCCCATGGCATCTGTCCACATGAAGTCTAAAGTGGTACATTTCTTTTCTACCAATAATTTCCTTGTAGAAATAAACTATTCAAAATCATCCACTGCTTTTCAGTTGACCTTTTCATAGCGTACATTCCCCCCCCCCTTGGACCTTTCTAGAGGGCAAACTGTTAGAATTAAATGAATGAATAGAAGCAAACTTGAAATTGAGGTCTAAATTTGATAAATGCAAAATAAATTGAAAATTTAAAGTAAAAAAAAAGGTGAGAACTACTTACATAATGCAAAATATCAGAGAACAAAAGAGGTCCATGGATCTTAAATGTTCTCATTACAAAATAAATAAATAAATATGCAAGGTGATGGGTATGCTAATTAGTCTGATTTAATCACTTAACTATGTACAGTAATTCCTTCTACTAATTTAAATTTGGCCTAAAGCTGCCTCCGAACATAGTAAACTGTAACCCAACTTAATGTTAAACAAACTGCAACTTAATTTGGGAGTATATTCTTGTAACAAGTAACTCAGATTTGGCCAATCGTAACAGCGGAATGTTCAGTCAATCACAGGCTGCAGATTGGTCAGACGTGTCCAAATAAGGCAAACACAGAGCTATAAACCATCAGACTATTTCCTTCTGTCACTGCTTTCTTCCGTCTATAAATGCTGCCTGCCCAGGCTTCTAAGTAGAGCTCTCGGACCTTTACTAGTCCAGGGTGCTGCCCAAATCATGAAACATTCTTTGCTCAAATATACTCTGCTAAATTTAATTTGTCTAAAGTTTCTCTTTTCATACCTCTTATCTTCAGGGAATCCAAGACCCCAGTGGATGCTTAAATCTTATATACACTAAATATTATGGTTCTTCCAATACATACATATCTATGATAAAGTATGATTTATAAATTATGCACAGTTAAAGATTAACAGCAATAACATAATAAAATAGAACAATTTAACAATATACTGTAATAAAAATTATATAAATATGATCTTTTTTTCTTTCTCTTTCAAAATATCTTTTTTCCCATTATCTCAGCTTTATTCAGCATGTGAGAAATGCAGTGTCCTCCACATATGTGTATCTTTTTTTTTCTTTTTTTCAAAAAATTTTGGGGTAACCATTTATAAATGGGCAAAGGAGATGAACAGAAACTTTTCCAAAGAAGACAGAATAATGTTTGTCTGTTTTTAAGTCATAGGGTTCAGTCTTATCATTTCAGCTTATGCTGTCAATAGATTTAACATTTATGGGGGAGGAGATTTCTGCTCTTTCCTATCTGTCTCCTACATTTACCCATTGCTTTTGCTCAATAAATAATAGGTATGCTACAGAAGAACCCATCTAGAAGTAGCATTATGCAATAGAATGCTTACTCTGTAACAGTTAAGCTACAATGAAAACATCTTAGCTTAGCTTTATCCTTGAAAATGGATTGAACTCCATTGTGGTCACACTTTGCCTAATGCATTGCTTGGGCCTAATTGCATCTCTTGCCTAAAGTCAACTATGTCTAGGGTTGCCAGATAAAATACAGGATGCCTAGTCTCCTAAGAATATGAGAAGTTTACTAGCTATAAACTAGTGGTTCCCAACCTTGCCTGTACATTGGAATCACCTGGGGAGCTTTAACAACCAACTGATGTCTGGTTCTCACCCCCAGGGATTCTGATTTAATGAGTCAGGGGTACAGACTGGGCATTGGAATTTTTTAAAGTTCTGAGGTTATTCTAATGGGAAGACACAACCGAGGACTAATTCTAGATTTTTTTAAAAAAACTGGTTTTTTTAGTGTATGTCCAAAATATTGCATGAGACATACTAAAAAAAAAGCATTTGGTGTTTATCTGAAATTCAAATTTGTCCAAACATCCTATATATTTTTTTTACTGAATATGGTGACCTTAGCTGTGTCCCATTTGTATTGATGTGGTAATTGTAGCTGAGAGACATGTGTATATGCAGAAAAATTCATCTATAAGCCCTCGGTAAGCATTCTATTGGTGGATCTCAAACCATGATCAACTAGGGAGCATTTTAAAAAGTACCAAAAAACAGGACCCACCCCAGAACAATTAAATCAGAATCTCTAGACATGGAACCAAGTCATTGATATTTTTTTTTCTTCTTTATTGAAGTATACTTTACATATCCTGCCTTTACTCCATTTTAAGTGTATAATTAAATGATTATTAGTGAATTTACCAAGATGTACAGTTAATCACATAAATCAGTTTTAGAGGATTTCCTTCCCCCTATTGAGACTCCTAATTCCCTTCCCCAGCTACATTTCAA
>CAUYRT010084260.1:0-11061 GCA_963574885.1 Lepilemur ruficaudatus
GTCAATGCATGAGTGGATTGTTAAAATCTGGTATTTGTTCACAATGGAATATTACTCAATTTTAAGAAATGACAGTAAGTTAGAATCTCTTGTATTATCCTGGATTAAGCTTCAGCCCATTATCCCATCTGGTTTTGAAAGCAGTTCTTCGTGTTTCCCATACTCGGTAATTTTCCCTTGGTCAAGAACAGCAACCATATTAGCATTCTTAATGGAGGACAGCCGATGGGCGATAATTAACACTGTTCTTCCTTCCATCAGTCGGTCCAGAGCTTCCTGTACAAGGCACTCGTTTTCGGTGCAATTTTAAAATAAAGTATTTAAAAATATATTGATGTGGAAAATATCTAAGCTACAGTTGAGAGCAGGAAGATAATTATGCTTTTATGTTTTTAAATGCATATTCACTTAATGCAATGCAATAGATATATGCATATCTAATACATGTAAATACATATACAAAGACAGAATGATACACACTGATCTGTGAATCAGGTCACAAAAAGAGATTGGGGTTGGATTGTCAAGGGTTAGAGAAGGGATGAAAAGGGGCTTATTTTCATATTGTTCATTATTTTGCACATATTCATATAAACAAGCTATGGTGACTAAAGTTAGAAGAAAAAGAGAGAAAGAGGCCAAAAATAATTTTAAGAATTGGATACTAGAAGAATACAGGTGGCCTTGCCAGCAATAGGGAAGTTGGGGGATGTGCTGGCTTTCTTCGGTGGGCAATAATGAATTTGGGTTTCAGACATCTTGTGAATTAGGTGACACCACCCTGGTACATCACATCAGTTTTCTGTCTCCATTCTTGCTCTTCTATATGGGATTCCCGCAAAACACAAATTTGACAATTGTCACTATCGTACTGAAAACCGTTCAATGTCTTTCTTTTGCTCTTAAGAGTTCAAATTGTTTAATATGGTTTAAAAAAAACCCTGTGTGATCTGGGTTTTTTCCCACCCTACTTTCACATATCTATACTCTAACCACAGTCAACATTTCATTCCTCTAAAGAAGCCATAATCTTCCTCACCTCCAGATCTTCCTACTTGGAAGACTCTCTGCCTGCAATTCTCTCCCCTCCCCTCTCCTCTCCATATCCTAATTCCTAAATATCCACAGGGATCTGCTTAAATATTTGACTTCTAGTCTAGCTTAGCTATTTGTGGTAAACTGAATAATAGCCCTCGGAGATGTCCACATTTTATTCTCAGAAACTGTGAATATGTTACCTTATATGGCAAAAAAAAAAATCTTTGCAGACGTGATTAGATTAAGAATCTTGAGATGAAGACATTAGCCTGGAATATATGCGTGGGCCCAATGTAATCACAAGGGCCCTTACTACAGGGAAGTAGTAGAGTTAAAGTCAGGAAAGGAGGTGTGATGACAGAGAAGTTAGGGTGATGGACTTTGAAGTTGGAGCAAGGAGCCATAAGCCAAGGAATGCAGACAGCCTAAGGCAAGGAAACAGATTATCCCTGGATCCTCCAGAAGGAATGCAGCCCTGCCAACAGCATAATTTTAGTTTCCCAAGACTAATTTGGGACTTCTGATCTTCAGAACTGTAAGACAGTATATTTGCATTGTTTTAAGAGAATAAGTTTTCAGTGATTTGTTACAGCAGCCATCAGAAACTCATACAGTGTGTACACAATACATTTGCATACTTCTTTTCATACCCTCTACTTCTCCCATGGTAACACCCTATCAGTTTGGATAGGCTAACACAGTGGTATTCAAAGCATGGCCTGCAGACAAGCGCAAGTGTACAACTTACTGATTTGCAATTATATTAAGCATGGAAGTTGAGAATAAGCATGGAAATTGAGAATAAGCATTTAGAAATTTTTATAGCAATTTGACAGAGTTATTTTATTTTATTTCTTTGGAAACAGAGTCTCATTCTGTTGCATTGGCTAGAGTGCAATGGTTTCATCGTAGCTCACTGCAACCTCAAACTCCTGGGCTCCAGCAATCCTCCTACCTCAGCCTCCCCAGCATCTGGGACCACAGACATGTGCCACCACGCCCAGCTAATTTTTCTATTTTTGGTAGACATTGGGACTCACTGTTGCTCAGGCTGGTCTTGAGCTCCTGAGCTCAAGGAATCCTCCCACCTTGGTCTCCCAGAGTGCTGGGATTACAGATGTTAGCCACCACACCTGGCCTTTATTTTAATTTTTAAAAAACTTTTAACAGATTTATTGTCATATAAATGAAAAACAATAAACTTTATATATGCCAAATGTACATTTTAACAAATTTTACATATGTATATACTTGTGAATCCATCAACAGAATCAAGATAATGAATATAACTTTCATTCCCTAATCTTATGGCACTTACAATTCCTATTTGACAGAGTAATTTTAAATGTGTTGAATCTAATGACAATTTAGACTTGAATTTTTATGTATTTTATATCTCATTTATCTATTAACATATTTTAATTATATTTTACAAAAATATTGGTCTGTAGCAGATTGAAAACAAAAATAACAAACAACCTGATCCTTCACCACAGATATTTTCAGCAGCACCAGGCTAGAATATGTTGTGAAACAAACAACTCCCACATTTCAATGGTTTGTAACAGCACAGGTTTATTTCTTGCTTATGCTCCATATCCGTCAAGAACTCAGGCTGATAGAGTAGCCAAACATTGCCAGTTGCCACACAGAGCAAGAGAAAACAATGTTCTCAGCACAGGGCCTGACAAGCAAAACTAAAGGCTCCTCAAAGGGTTTCTGCAATACTTGTATATGTCCTATTATTTGCAGTAGAGATTCATAAACCTTTCTGGGGACAGTTGGTCCCTTAGATAATCAATGAAAACTTCAGACTCTCTTCCTTGAAAATATACACATATGTTCTAATGACAAAGGGAAGTAATTTCAGGGGTTCATAAACTGTAGTCACCACATCATTTATACAGAGTCACTGCTAATACAAAGTCTTCAGAATCAAAGGCTGACTCAGTGTGCCCTCTCAGGGTTGGAGTTGGAGAAAGTGTGGAGTAATGGAAAGAGTACAGGCTTTGGAAACTAATGGACTTAAAATTCTACTCCCTGAGAGCATAACATGGACGTGCTACTTTAAGTCTTTGCATCTCAGTTTATTTATCTGTAACGAGGGAATATTAATATCTACTTTCTTGGTTTGATGTGATTATTAAAATGAGTTAATGTATAGGAAGTGTCCAGCACAATGCCTGGCATATAACAGGTGTTCATAAAATTTTAGACCCATCCATTCTTTCTGTTCTTAAGTCAAGCATTTGAATGGATCAGTCAGAAACAAACCCTCATTCCCATTGATTCACAAAATGCCCAGAGGTCTTTGGCTCCCTAGACTTTCTATCAGGAATTTATAAATTTAAGCAATTACTTATATTTTTATTAATAACAACAACATAATTTTATTAATAATGGTAAGATTATTAGCAATGCTAAGATTCTTTTATATATGATGACATGCTGGAAGGCTCACAATAAGAAGGTATGTGAAAAAATTGGGATATAAAACTACTTATGCAACATGATCCCAATTGTGTTAAAAGAAATACATATGCACCTAAATATTATAGAAGAAAGAAGAGGAGGAAATAAGCCAAAATATCAAGTCTATCTCTGAGTAAGTTATATTATGGATGCGTTTTAATATCTTCTTTATAATTTTATTTAAATGTTTTTACAATAAGTACATATTACTTATAAAATCAGCAAATAAAAATACAGGAAATGTCATTTATGTGAAAAATATTAATATATTCTAGCCATATTACCTCAGTTCCATATGTCATGTTACACAATGCATATATCTGCTGATTATCATGCTTGGCTACTGATCAGGAAAAGAATAGTAGTAGAGTCATACAGCCTTGAGGTTAATAAATCTGTTTTTAAAAATAATGTTTAATTCACACAGGCATGTTCAGTCTGAAAAAAAAAATAAAACCAAAGAACAGAAGAATAGGTTACAAAGCATGTACATGTTCATGCAGTAAACATGTATAAAGCCATGTGTCAGAAACTGTGCCAGATCTAGGGGATACATACATGAAGAATGCATGGATTCTCTTCTCAAGGGTCTATTTTCTACTGGATACAGACATAAGCATAAAAACACAGCCTCAGGGACAAGTGCTGAACTTTTGGTAACATTTAATTTCCATATTTCTATTAACCGTTCCTTTGTGGCAATCTAGGTTTTTTCTGGCATGTACCTCAAAACTCCTCCAGCCTCTACCCATTATGAAGTTCCAAAGCTACTTGCACATTTTTAGGTATTTGTTACTTTATAATACTAAAGTCTGTCTTAGTCTGCATGGGCTGCCATAACACAATACTATCAACTAGGTGGCATGAACAACAGAAATTTATTTTCTCATCGTTCTACAGGTTAGAAGTCCCAGATCAATGTCCTATAGGGTTAGTTTCTGGTGAGGGTCCTCAAGCTGCCTTCTCACTGTGTCTCACATGGTGGAGAGAGGGAGAGAAGGAGAGAGGGAGAGGGAGAGAGAGATTTTTCTCCTCTTTTTCTTATAGCGCCACCAGTTCTATCGGAATAGAGCCCACCCTCATGTAACCTTAATTACAGTAGCTTCCCCTTATCCACAGTTTTGTTTTCTGTGGTTTCAGTTACCCATGGTCAACCATGGACTCAAAATGTTAAATGGGCAATTCCAGAAATAAACAATTTATTAACATAAGTTTAAAAGAATCAGTCATACAAATCCCACTTTGGCTTTGAGAACACAAAGAAAAGAACAATTAGGAAGAAGAGGGTGGTCATTCTAGGTTGCAAAGACAGCAAATAGTGAATAATCCCAGGTCTTAGGTCCGACTTAATGGCGGAAAAGTAAGAGAAGGGGGGTGCCAGGGTGGGAGGAATTTGGTATCCAAATAAAGTATACAGACTTTATCCAGTGTTTTTCAAACTTTATCTTCAGGAATGTTTTCTTAGGAAACACAGCAAAAGAGTCTGAGTGGCCAAGCCCATGGCACCGACCCCTGCTTCAAACCAAGCAGCTCTGTTTTCATCTGTTCTATAAGTTGGATTCCCTTGTAGGATTTTATTTGAAGAAAGAGTTCCATGACCTTAAAAAGTCTGAAAACTGCCCCCATGCCATCAAGCTGTGGAATGCTTTTTAAGCCAAGGAATAGCCAAGGAATTTAGATTTGTGTATTGAAAGATCAGCACTTAGTGATTGGATGAAAGAGAGGGAAGAGGTCAGGTAGACAAAATGAAGAGTCTCTTGTAGGAGTGCCAGGAAAAGATTAGGAATTAAAGCTGTGGTAGTGGAAAAGGAAATAAGAGGCATTTTTGAGATATTTGAGTATAACCTCAATAAAATTCAGTGACCCAGTAGATGTGGATGGTATGGCTGAGGAAAGAGAGTAGTGACTCTGATGTTTCCAGCATGGAGAAATGTACAGGTTCTTAAATTTTAATGTATGTAAGAATATCTAGGGGGCTTGCTAAAATAGGTATCTGGGGTTCCATTTCCAGAGAGTCCCATTCAATAAAACTGAGGTAAAGCCTAGAAATGTAGATGGAACGTACAAGACAAAAATTTGAGAGATAGATAATCCCATTTACACTTAAAAAATGATTGAGGACCCCAAATACCTCTTATTTATGTACATTGTTTATATTGACATTTACCATATTAGAATTAAAACTGAAACAATTTTAAAATTATTTATCAATTCAGTTAAAATAACAATAATAAACCTAGTGTATGTTAAAATAAGTGACTTTTTTATGGAAAGTAACTATATTTTCCAAAAAATAAAAAATTAGAAGAGAAAAAATTAGTGTTACAAATTCTTCTAAGTCTGACTTAATAAAAGATAGCTTGATTCTCAAAAAAAAAATTGAAAGAGAAAAAATAACACTTAATTGCAATTTAGACATGTTGAGGTCCAGGTATGGATAATGTAAGCATCAACAAAGATATGTACAAAAGGGGATTTGGACTTTGGAACTTCCAATAAACTGTTTAAAGTTTATCAGTCTACACTAGAGGCATTTAATTGGGAATTGTTGGTGCCTAGATGGCGGTGGTTGATGCCATACAAGTGAGATGGCCAGAGAGAGAAAAACGAAAATGGACAAGGATAGGACCATGAGGAGCAACAATATTTAAAGAATGGACAAAGCAATACATGAGATGATGAAAGGAACTGAAGAGGGATGATCAAAAGAGCAGGAGAAGCAATTGGGTATAATGAGCTGGGGAGTAAAGCATATCATGCAGAGTCAATGATGTAGGCCATTGTTAATTTCAGATTTCAACTAACCAATCAAGTAAACTGTTACAAATATCTCCAGCTGCAAGAAGTGTCACACTAAATCCAGAATCCGGAAAATGTACCATATCAATAAATTCAACCCAATCCAGTGTTATATCACATCTTCCTTGGCCTAACACCCTAGGTTTCTAATAATATAAATTAATAAATCTTGGAATTATTTTGGTGTATAATATAATTCTTTCCAGGTCAAACTTTGTACTTGTTCCCACGGAGCATTCTAAAATCTGAACACAGTTATGGGCCTTGTGGCAACAAGGGTTGTTTGAAAATAGGGGGTAGATGTTGAGAATGGGCAATCTATTGCATCCAAAAAAAAATGCCTAAAAATCAATAATTAGTTAGGAGATCTAAAGTTGTCATTGACTAAGACCAAAGGAAACAGCTCAAGATGGAGGGCTTAGAGCAGCAGTCCCCAATATTTTTGGTACCAGGAACTGATTTCATGGAAGACAATTTTTCAAAGGACTGAGGGTGGGGGGATTGGGGCTTGTGGGTGGTGGGCAGGTGGTACAGAGCTCAGGCGGTGATACGAGGCCTGTTACCTAATAGCTCATGGACGGGTACTGGGCCACAGTCTGGGAGTTAGGGACCACAGTTTTAGAGGATGCTCTGCAATAGAGGCTTCTGATGCAGAAGACCACTTGAAGCCTAGGGAATTTTGAAGTCATGCACATTCAGGCATTAGCGTAGGGTAGATTCTTTTAGCAGGGGTCAAAGTGAGTTAGCATTGGAAAATAAGCCGAAGTGCCTTCATACATATGAAACGTGTGGTCAGACAGCTCTTGAGAGTCCAGTGCTCTGAACAAATATTTTAAGTGTAAGTAGCTTGAAGGCTGATGTAAGAAGATGCAATATTCTACCCATAAGTTTGGCTAGGCAGCATCCAACCCCAATTAACCAAACTTTCTATATGGATTGCAGATTACTCCTAGGGAATCTTGCATCCAAGATTATAGAGACATGACCTAGCTGAGAAGGTACAACGGTCCTTTGTGGACACCTACCCTTACTATCACCCAGGAGAGTAGCTTGCAAGGTCCAGAAAGATCTATTTTTAAACTAAACCTGAAGTTGATTCTCACCTGCTCAAATCTTTCTTCTAGAGGAGGAATCATCTGTAAGTACAGCCAGCTTGCTACCACTCATACTTGGTTCGGATTCCTATTAGTCTGATTGATAACATCACACACAGCAAGGAGTTGTGGAGAGTAAGATATACACATTTCTACTTCTTAGAGGTGGCTTCACACTATGGTCTATACCAGGGGCTGGCAAACTTTTTCTATTAAGATCCAGCTAATACATACTTTAGATTATGGGGGCCAAGAGCCAAAATTATAGCTATTTTGTAGATACTTATGCATCAACCAAGAAAACAAATATCTAAAAATATTTTATTGACAAATTAAAAATATAATAATAATCAGGTACAGATTTTTTTTATGTCAAACATAGATCTACTGACGAGAAGAATGGAATTTTAGGACTCATAATATTTAACTTAATTGGGGTCCAAAGTTAGTATTCTTATCATGAAAATTGATGATAGTGGATCTGGCCCCACCCAAGTCCTACTGAATCTCTGAATCTAAATTTGAATAAGGGTCCTCAGTGATTTCTGTGTATCTTAAAGTTTGAAGCCAAACTGGTCTAGGGTTCCTTAACACTTTCTTGGCTACATTTCTATCCCTTTAGAGAAGATAGTGAAAACCGTAGAACCTAGAAAAGGTTCACAAACCATTTGAAGTTCATTGAAGACTCCTACAGGTGTGTGGCCTTGAAGTTAAGACCCCAGGAACTCTGTTGCCAGGCTTACACCAGGATGAAAATGTTCTAAAATTAGAGGGTGGTGATGGTTAAACACACTCTGAATAGACTAAATAATAACACTCTGAACTGTACATTTCAAATGGGTAAATTGTATGGTATGTCCATTACATCTCATTAAAGTTGTTTTTTCAAAAAGTTCAGAATCTCTGAGTTTGGGTCCCAGGCACTACTTTTTAAAAATTTCCCATGGGGTTCCAATGGACAGCTCAAGTGGAAAATTGCAGACTCCACGTTTTGCTGTGAGGAAGCCCTGAGTTCAAATCCCAGCTTTGCCAATTACTGTGCTATAGAAACTAAGTTACTTAACCTCTCTGGACTTTGGTTTCTTTTTGTGTAATATGGAGATAATAATAATACCTCCCGAGGTTATTGACGGGATCAAAAGGAACCTCTAATGCAAAATTCGTGGAGTAGTCCCTGTCATACACTCCTTTCTCATGTGACATTATAGGATTCCTTAGACATCAAATGCAAAGCCAAAAATGAAATTATTATATACCTCACATTATCCAAGTCATAACTAATATCCATGTTGTGGTATATTTTATATTGGATTGCATATTTCCTACTCCATTATTATACTTGCATTAACTCCTTTTCTTTATGGCTCATGGTAATAATAATAGTAAACACATAGCACTTATATACACGTGTCAGACCCTGTTCTGAGGTCTTGGTTTACATATCTTAACTACTTCAATCTTTACGTGAATACTTTGAGTTAGTTACATTCATTATTCCCATATTACAGATAGGGAAACCAAGGCAGAGGAAGGTTAAATAGCTTGTCCAATGCCACACAGTTTGTAAGTGGTGAAGCTAGGATTCAAACTAAGGAAGTCTGCCTCCAGTGACTATGTTCCTGATCACTGTACTGTAGAATTAAATATCCATATATGTATATATATACACACACACAAAACAATATCACTATAACATAATATACAGCATAATATGTAAATATGTGTGTATAATTTTATCTTAGTCAATCTTAAACCAGTGCCTAGCACTCCTGCTTTAAAGGGTACACATTTGTACATACTAAAGGACTGTACAAAGATGTATAGCTAGACATACAGGCACACCTGAAAAATGAAAAATCTACTGCAATAAATCTAAATCCTTTAGTTCTTTTTGTTCCTGAGAAAGGTAATCTCTATGGCAATGGTCCCCAACCTTTTTGCCACCAGAGACCAATTTCATGGAAGACAATTTTTCCATGCACTTGGGGGATGGTTTTGGGATGATTCAAAAGCATTACATTTATTGTGCAGTCAAACCTCTCTGCTAATGATAATTTGTATTTGCAGCCGCTCCCCCAGTGCTATCACTGCCTCAGCTCCACTTCAGATCATCAGGCATTAGATTCTCATAAGGAGCGTGCAACCTAGATCCCTCACATGCGCAGTTTACAGTAGGGTTCACACTCCTATGAGAATTTAATTCCCCCACTGATCTGACAGGAGGCACAGCTTATGCTGTGATGTGAGCAATGGGGAGCGGCTGTAAATACAGATGAAGCTTCACTCCCTCACCTGCTACTCACCTCCTGCTGTGTGGTCTGGTTCTTAACAGGCCATGGACTGGTACCAGTCTGCAGCCTGGGGGTTAGGGACTGCAGATCTATGACAATGCTACTCTAAAGTGGGTCATGAACTGGTGCTGGTCTACAAACTGTTACTGGTCTGAGATAAGATATGTATAGAAATTGAGAATGTTTAGAAAATTTTATGGTAGTTTGACATTGATATGCTGTACAGCATGTGTAATCAGTGGACCCATCTCACTGTACAGTGTATTTTACAATAGTTTAAGGTGGTTTGGAAAATTAAAGCAAAAAACTCACATTTTTTAATCACAGATAATTTGGGAAACACCACTATAAGATAATCTTAAATATGTTTTCCTTTAATGTACCTCAAACTAGTATTCTTTCTACCAAGCACTAAGTTTGGAGGTCTGAACATCGAGTTTTATTATATGACAGTGTAGAGAGGATGTAGGATATGACATCAGAGCAGCTTTCCCCAGCTGAGGAAGGGAATAAAAACTGCAGTAGTGGTCAGAGTGAGGAGTGGGTAGAGGGGAAAGAAATTGGGAAGGGCCTGATGTTAGTTGGCTCCTGTGAGCAGAAACTGGGGAGCTAAGCTGAGGGAGGAGGAATTGGCAACGGTTGAGAGAATGGGAGTACTAGGAGCCTTGAGTAATGATAAGGGGCCCAGAGAATGTAGGGCCCCCTTAATAAGAAGTCACAGAAAAAAGCCAACCAGAGAAACACTGGGGACAGAGCCAGATCAGTGAGAACTTTGCAAATACTAGAACAGATTGGGTGAGCTTGATAACCAAGGAAAAAGGTAGAAATTGAGGCAGCAGGAAAAATTATCCCAGGAAGATGTCTTTAGAAGTTACTTGGTAAGGTGATCCTAGTACAGAGGAGGAACTCTGGTCCAAATCCAGGCTCTGACATTTGTTAGAGGCATGACTGAACCTCTGTATGCCTTGGTTACATGGAAAGCACTTGAAAAGTCCTTGAGTTATGGAAAATCCTCCGAAAGTGTGAGCAGTTACTATTATTATTATTGGCAGCATTTGGCCTACATTTCATGTTTCCTGACCCATGTTCAATATTTTTCCTACTATAATCAATCAAAGATGACCAGTAAATTTTACCCTTATTGTTTGGGAACCTACCCAATAGGTCTGAGTTGAGCTAATATTTAGTTAGAACCTAGTGCACTTAAGTATAAAGAAAACATATGACTATTACTCAAAATAACAGTGAGAGTCAGACAGGAACTCACTGGAAAGAAAAGGAAAACTATTTGATTTTTTTTATCTTCATTTTTTTTAAATTTCAGAATATTACGAGGGTACACATGTTTCGGTTACATAATTTGCTTT